>JANSTT010018940.1:0-12574 GCA_026745375.1 Platyura marginata | reverse complement strand
AATGTATGGGAGCTTGGAGCTCCCGAAATCTCGTAACGTCACATCACCTTGCTCCGAGCTCCCATACATTGCACCGGCTATCATTATCTACTTAAATAATAAAAAAAGAACGATGGTAGATAATGTCTTACTTGTCTAGTAGACAATTCGCCACTGATTATATGTTTCTTAAGCATTGTAAATTTGCAAAATTTTTATTTTATTTTTCCTTTTTCCTTTTTGAATAAAACACTAAGCTTTAGTAGTCCTAGCCAAACATACAATAATGTGTAAATGTATATACTTAATACCTAGTACATAGATTATCGCACCTTTTCCATTATGTACTTTAAATAATAGGCGACGACGTCAGTCTACTTTTATAGGTACAATAAAGAAAAAAAAGCTTTCCAATAATTCTTAGAATAATAAACAGTTTTTAGAATAATTAAGTGAGGTGTCTCGTGGGAAATAAAAATTCAGGCCAACCTTCGACTTTGTGTTCCATAAATTTATATATACGACATACCGATGTATACTTGTGCATGTACCTATATGGTATGTTTGTAGAAAATGCAACAATAAAATGACCATTATTGTTGTTGTTGTTCTTGGTGGCATTCTGCAAATATACCAAATAGGATTGCGTGCAAAGCAAATATCAACCAAATGATGGTTTCAAGTTCTACAATTTGGTGAATAAATTATATTTGAATTGTGGCTGGATTGCAATTTATTGATTCGTTACCATTTTTGATGTCAATGAAAATCGATTTTTTGTGAAGGTAAGGACTATTTTCTTTCTATTGTTATGGGAGAAAGAAAGTTTTTTTCTTTTCATTTGCTAAATGAAAATGTTTCATCGCTTTCCTATTACATGGCATATTTTTTCATCATTTTCATGTTATTGTATTATACTATATATTTATTATATGCTTGTGATTTTCCCTCCCTCTGTTTTCAATTGTCGTCCGAGAAAAGAAAATTTCCGTTCAAGTGTTTTTGTTATTGTATGTAATAGGTAGATATGTACTTGTACAGGTACACTGTACAAGTGTACAAGTACATTATATAAATTGAATGAATGACACAAGGTTTCATTTGATTTACATATTTTATTTATAAATTCACTATACACAGGACATGGAAAAAATGTTTTTTTTTTCTTTTCTTTTTTTTTCTTCCGTTTCATTTTCAAGTATAAATCAAATTTATCAGCAATTTGGATTAAAATCAATTAATATTTTCACAGCAAAAATTACAAAACAAACTTAGGCAGTCGCACCCAGCAATATTAATTGAAATACTTTCCTGCAAATCCCTAAAGTTTAAAATACCAAATGGAAATACGGTTCAAAAATTTCAAAGCAGCAAAAAAAAAAAAAATTGGGGCTTCCCTTCAAACATCACAGTTATTAATTTAATGGTTAGTAGAGGACCGTGACGCTGTTATTGACAGCTTGGGGGCAAGCAATGTAATTGGCAATTTCTCATTTTCAAAATAAACTATTTGGAAAATTTAAATAAAACCAATTAAAATGCCTATTCATTTTGGAAAGAAACGAAACTATGAAGGAAAATTGGTTTTCAAACAATAATAATATTGCGTCCTTTTAAATTTTTGTTTGTTTATGTATGTGTGTATTTGTACAGGAAACTGTTTTGGTGTGTACCAGAGTATTTTTTCGCTATTTACTCGAAGTTTACTCGGAATTTTTTCAATGTTTATCCGGTCTTCTCGCTTCGTTAGTCGAATCGGCCACCTGACCCTCCGTTCCATTCGGAATACCTCCCAGGAGATCACCCACCCCCTTACCTCTTGATTGCAGATTCACCTCCGGCGAACTAGTTTCAATCCCCTAACGATTGTTGTTTCGCCTGACTCCACAGACTTGGAATCTTTTACTTGCTCATTCCCCTTATCGTCTTCTTCAAAGACTCCTCTTTTGTTTTCTCATTACCGTATGGCAGAACTCAATGATCTCCGCCTGCATCTGCATCTCTATTCTGTCTCTCTGACTTGTAGAGTATCTCAAAATAAAACTCCGAATGTTTCCGATGGAATCTCAATAATCCGAAAATATCTCGGTGTTTAGCAGGTATCTTCTCGGTATATACTCGATAGTGTTTAGTTAGTTTTTACCCGGTATTCATCCTTATTCGGTGTCTATCTGGTATGTTTATTATCGAATACGCGCAGCACATTTCCTAATACCTAAAACGAATGCGCATCGCATCTGAGAATAAAACAAAAATGCGATTCGCGCAGAAACGAATCGCATTAGGCCTCTAATTAGGTCTTTGGTATTTATTTATTATTTACTCGATGGTTTTTAGCTAGTATTTATACCCGGTATTTTCTCAGTATTTACTTGGTTTTTTTGTTAGGTTTTTCCCAGGAATATTTTTTGATGGTATTTCACACAAAATCAATCAATCATATTAAAATGCCCCCAATACTGTCTGTATATTATTCAGTCGCACCAAAGGATAAAAATTAACAGTTCATATTTTTAAGAGTGAGTCACCTTTCTTCATAATTTTATATTTTCTCTTTTCTTTATAGTGTCGTGACCCGACTGACTATTTTAAGCCGCCGCCACATACATATATGTATATAATCTCAGTTTACTTTTGTGACCGCTGAATGAAACACCCTGTATACCTAGATATATTAGAATATTCTTATTAAAGGAAATCCAGCAGAAAATTAATGTAAAAAATTGTAGTATAACTGCAATTGTGTGTGAGTTAAATTGCGGTAGGTTAAATTGTCCTCGATTTTTTGGAATTTAACTATAAATCGGACATTTTTCACCCAATTAAAATATAAGGGCACACTCCACAGAAATATTTAATTGACTTTAAATTTTTATCAAAAAAATTAAATTGCCTACAATTATCCAAAAAAAAAAAATGGTTAATTTTTATTTAATAATTTTTTTTTCAGCTTTAAAAAAATTTATTTATTCGCTGACGCATGAAAAAGGGGTGGACTTCAGTTATCCATTTGTATTGAATGAAAACTACAATATAATTTCAAAATCGATAAGATTGAATGTTTGTATAGAGTTTTCTTTACGGTCAGATGTACCTAATATGAAAAAGGTTTTTTTTTTCTTCCAGACATATGAAGAGGAAATTGTTGAATTGACGAATATAAACATAATGGTTGAATAAACATACATAGACATTGCTTTATGTTCTGAATAGGAATATAATTTTGTTATTTTTTCTCCGAAAGATTGGGGTTTTGTTCGTTTAAAGTAATAAGGTCTTATTTATTTACATATATCTTAGTCAGCAAAAAAATGTTTTACATATTCTTTTAAAAGGGTCCTTAATCCTTATCGATTTTTTTTTTTAATGTGCTCACATTTTTCTTTAATTTTTCCATAAAATAAAATTCATTTATTTAACTTTGGTTACTAAAGTAATAATGAAATCTTGTAAAAAAAACCTCAAAGCTTCGATTACCTGAGATCTGTTGTCTCGGAACACTTTTATGTCATAATGAGCGGCTATGTCTTCGATCATATAAAATGTTCTCGTTTGATGTACAGTCCCCTCACTATTTTTTTTTTTATCTATTGGTATTAGGAAATCTTCACTTTAAACTGCTAATGATCTCTTAACAAGTAATTTTTTAATAAATTAATTAATTCGAGAAATGTAATGAAAATATTAAATTCTACCCTCCACTGTTGACCCAAAGAATAAATATTTCCTGATAAAAATATTCTGGATAAATTCGTTTTGGACAAAGATCTCTTTGAGAAAATATGATCTTGACAGACCTAGACAAAGCTAACCTGAAAAACTCAACTCAACCAAATAAAATGAAAAATGACATTCCAGACCAGTAAACCTAAACGATGAATACAATCCATAGTATCGTAACCGAAAATCAACGCCGTAGTAACCACATATAAGTGTATATAGAGTACTAAAAACATGCGCAGAGATTGGGACGGATAGATTCGTGATTCATGAAGATGATAATGACGAAATATTATTAGCAATATAAAAAATATCCAATACATATGTGCAGTGACTCCAGCTTGTGTTTTGTAGAAATTCCCTTAATCTATATTATTGTCGAAAGGATACAATTCAAAGGGATAACCAAAAAGGTACTCTTAGGCTAAAGTATAATATATTTCAAAAACCGAAGTCGAAAGAATAGTAAACAGCTTAGTCTATTAAGTCTAAAGTTAAGCCTAAAAGGATACTTCTATCTTGTCTTATACCAATGGACACAATTTTGTTTATTTGAACCAGACATTAGTTACGGGCCTGTGCGTAATTCTGCATATACGATTCAACGCATTTAGTCCATTGGTCTATCAACGAACGAACGAACGAATAAATGGTCTATCTTCTAATTGATCTCTATAGTAAATTCGATGATCCGACCAACTGACTCAGTGGATTAAGTCGTTGCCATTGGAGCGGGAGGTCATGGGTTCAAAAACAGGAAATGTTTTTCTCTGGTATGTTGATTTGAATCTAAAGCCGGGTAGTTGAATTGCACTTAAGAGCAGTCTAAATAATGACATTATCTCTAAAATGACAATGCTGAAAATAGTAAGCATTTGTAAGGTTTTCGTAAAAAAAACACCTGAAGGGCTGCATTTTCCTGCAAAAAAAGAGATCGTCAGATCAATTGAGATAAATGTAATTGGGAGTATTATACAATAGGCCTAAGTAAAGGCCGCAGTGTAGAAAATCACACTTCTCTTCAAAATCAATCAAATTCGTTGATCACCACCAATTTTGACCTGGATTTTTTTTCCAATTATTATTATCGAAAATTAAGAATAATAGAAAATATAATCATCCATATATATATGTATATGAAGGGGATCACCAAAGATATAATTTTCAATAAATTATGTCCTCTATATCTGGGTCTCCTCCTTAAAGTAGAGAAACTTTTTAATAAAATGTCTCGAAACTAAATCATTGCTCATCTTATTAGGTCATGGCAATAAATATTTCATTCCGCTTGAGTAGCTTTTATATACATACATATATACATAGTAGTATATATACCTAGTGGAGCATTGGCAGATAACTTACTTATTATTATAAAAGTAAAGAAACTTATAAGTTATACAGAATGTACATATGTATGTATGTAGGATTGTAGGTATATAAAGAAAAACCCTATGTTTCATTCATAAAATATAATACATACAGATATATGTAAGTGGGTGCTTATATAGATATACTGAAAATATGTTAATCTAGAAATGTTTTTTTTTTTATAAATATGTTATATGTTCGTGAATTTATTTGATAAAAAAAAAATAAAAAAAAAAAAAAAAAGATTTAAAAAGAGATGTTTCGGTATTTTGGTAAAACATATTTTTTATCTCTTTCAATTGCGAAATATGTGTCATGTCATGCATATCAAAATCATACATCCATCGACTGTAGAATATACTCGTAGTACTCTACATTATATACATATGTACAGATATGTAACATACCGAATATACCCCGTACATTTCCACATTCATTAACTTCTTATATGCTATCTGGGAATAGCGCAACGTTCCCATAAGAATAAAGTGACAATTTCCTCTTTTTGTTCACCTCCACCCCCTCGCATTTTCCATTACATTTCGTTTTGAATGATAACAAATAGAGAGAGAGAGCGAAGAAAGTGCACAATTACCCTACACAAAAATGTCATACGCACACACACACATGCATACACAGCCAAAATATTCATTATAAAGTTCCTATATCGAAATAGATTAAGGTCTCGACCCTTTTTTTATTTTATTTTTTTTTTTTCACAAATAATCCAATAAAAATCCTACACTTAATTTGTTCCATTAAATATAAATATCCCAAGGACGTTTTGTAGAATTCTTTATAAATCGAGTTGACCTTTCTTTTTAAATTATTTAACCCCCAAAAACCAACAGGAAAACAGTGCCATTCCCTCACTGATGATAGAGAAATTAGGAATGCCCACCATTGGCAAAAAAAAAGGATATATTATTGTCCCTTACTACATACATATAACCGTACAATTTACACAGATATACTATATATACATATATATATATATATATATAACTAAAAAGGACTCTTATATTATATTAAGGGGTTTTGTATTGTATATAAAAATGTACGATCCTCTTTTGCCCATAGGGATTTGTTTACTGTCCGACATTGAGATTATACATCATATAACCCACCGTATACATATGACTTCTATTGATGCCCCCTGGCCTGTAAAAATTGAAATGAAGGGGTGAGTGGAGATTTTTTTTTTTTTCCTTTTTTTTTATTGACCAATAAAGCCTCCCAGATAACATCAAAATTACATTCGTATAGAAAATGTGTGGTAACAGAAGTTAAAGAATGAGTTTAAGGTTTTCGCCAGCCAAAACTAGGTTAGGGTAATTATTATTTTGGTGTACATAATACGAGTATGTATGTATATATAACTAACTCGGCAAATTGTTGACCCAGATTTTTGATTGACCGCGTGCTGGACAGGTAAATTATGGACAACTAAAAATGTATGTTTGTATGTGCTATTATGTAGCAGTCCATACGTATATACAGTAGAACCTCTCTACTGCGGACAGTGATGGTTCCAAGTTTTTTTGTCCGTAATAGAGTGGTGTCCGTTGTAAGGAGGTTTTGAAATAAAAGAACGAAACATACAAATACAATACGAATACATTCAATACAATACATTCATAAATCAACTACTCAATAACAGTTATGTTTTAATTTCAATGTAAGAATGTAATAAACTAAAAGAACAACAGATTAAATTGTTAGTTATCTATGTATTGTTCTCAACAAATGCAGTGCAAACATAGAGACAAAATCGAAATTGTCCTTTATAGAGAAACAAATTTTCTATAAAAAGTGTCCGTTGTGCGCATTAGAGAGGTTCTCCGGATTAGAGAGGTTTTAAAAAATATTTTGTTCAAAGGCCAACCAAATGGAAAAAAGGGTTTGTAATAGAGAGGTTTTACTGTATATATATATGTATAATATGAACCTGATTTCATGCAAATTAGACCCAATTTTATTGTGTACACATTACCCTACATTATTTGGCTTTGAGTTTAAGACAAACAAAATCAATACTCGTAGTTAATAAAAAGGAGGGGGGGGAACCGAAGTGTGTTGCTATTATTCTTTGAATTCTTAATTGCATAAATATGTATGATAATTATATACCTTTGTTCGAAGTTCCTTAACAATTGTTCCGGTATGTCCTTGCTGACAGGCATACATCAAACTGGTGCACCCTTTTGTTAATCGTTTTCCACGTTCCGTATGTTTGCACTCTTCGTCGAGTGGCTTAACTCGAATATCATTGGTACCTGTACTGAACTCCATTGAATAACTCCATTCAGGCAAATGTTTTAACTTTGTTTACATATACACTTTTTACTATCATCAGCGTTTGTTTTGTACACATTTTCTATACATTGATTGGAGATTGATTCTGTCTGTTAAAAAACTGTACAAGACAATATATACACGACGTGGCTTCCTCTCTAGCACTTTTCGTTTCATTTAAATTTTCTTAAATTTTTTTTTTTTTTTTTTTATACCAAAGAAGAAAAATTATTTACGTCCATCAAGCCATTTAGACATGTTTAACACCACCATAGGAGGTATAATAAATTTTAATAGAAACCTAATGTACTGTACTGTACGTACATAATACTACACTTCAATGGATCAGCATTTTAATGTGTTCTATAACAAATACGCTATCTCTTTCTCTCTCTCTCTCTCTCTTTCTCTCTTTATACCACTTTATACATAACCAACCATCAGGTAAAAATCAATTTGGGGTTGGGGAGAAAACTTACAATTACGTTATAGGCCCAATTATTAGAAAAGTTATTACCAATTGGTTTGTATGTGCTTTGGAGTGAAATAACAATCAAGCCCCTGTATTTCAACCTATATATGCTTTAATGAAGGTTCACGACCTCCGGCAAATAAATGATTGATTTGTAAATATACATGATTACCTATCCACCTATATATATATATATATATATATGTATATTTCACCCCATATATACTTACAGTAAGTGACAAAAAAATAAGAACATTTTTTAAGAAATTTCATTAAAAAATTGGAGGAATGGTGTCCACCCCGTCCACAAACATGTAATAATAAATATAGGAAATGATTAAATAAAAAAAAATCCTTAGGTTCGATTTTTGTTTTGTATTATCTTGGATTTTATTTACTCGAATTACTTTTAGCTTGAATTTCATTTGCCAGACAAAAAGACAAAAATTTTATTTTGTTCAAAATACTTTCTGCTAATTAATTTGTGCTATTTAATTTATCTTGGAATTCTGACATTCACGATAAACGGTAGCACGACAATTCCCCGAAAACGACAATTCCTCGAAAATAATAATTCCCCGTTTGTTTTCGGGAAATTGTCGTGCAACCACGATAAAGAATACCAACTAAATTATTAATATGTCAATATGACAAATGGAATGTATAATGAAAAGAGTTCGACACATTGTATGGCTTTTTCCAATCATATATCAAATATCCATGATGGCCGTAACCACCACCCCTCCCCCTTTTCTTTTGCGCTCCTATTAATACAATACAATTTCATTAAATAATTATTTACATAAGTTGATTAACATAACAAAAAAAAAAGTGTTCTCATTATTGTGTCACTTACTGTATGTATGGTGTACCTACTTTTAAATAATGAAGTACCAAATAAAACGAACACGTGTAGTACATATTAATGATGATTTAAAAAGACAGAATTTAAGGATTTCCAATACACAATTAATTCGATTCAGGTCAATATCCTTCTAATATGTTGCATGTTGCTAAAGGATTTAACTGAACATAAACAACTAAGTCAATGTAGATTAATGATTTAGTTATAATTTATTGAATAAACATAGGTGTCGATTGTGTCAAATAAATATGGGAATATTAAAATGTCATTAGGCCTCATATTGCTTCCTTGTCTATCGTGAAAGCATAGTTGCCATCTAACTAGTTCTAATTCATTGATACATACAATGCGTGCATAGAAACATTTAAAAGAACCTACCTATCTATCAAACGATTTACATTCTGTCGTACAGCCAAACCAAGACTAAACACGATGCACTTTTTTTTTTATTGCTACATTCCTAGCTAGCAAGAAACTGCCACGAAAAAATAAATTTGTCAACTTTTACAAGTCCTGCAGGATTCTGGGTCCTAACAAAAAAAAATGTCAGTCAAGGTAAAACTATGAATGAGAAAGAGTCTACCACCTATGATAAGAAGGAACTTAGTAAATTTATTTTTGATTCAAACAGAACACTACTTGTCTGGATCCTGTCTAAGCTTGCCAGTTTGAAATCTGCCCTTATCTAGATTCTAGAGGTTAGCGCTCGCTAGTAGCCCTATAGGGACAGTTCTGAAAACTGTATACTCGGTTAGATATTTTTTCCACAATTTATTGCATTTTCATTTCTTTCGAAGTCTAAGTGCCTCTATGTACCCACATCCAATAAGTCACAAAAGTTCAAGACTGCATTATTCGTCATTAGCCTTGCATCTAGAGTCTATCGTTCTCTATTTACTCTATTTACTCTCTATTTACAAGCCAAGCATCTTTTTTGCTGTCTCAAAGATAAGACTCTCACCTGCCAGTCTACAATCCCGCAATACTTGAATACCCTCTATATCTTCCCGCATTCTCCAGACATATTATTCGTTTATGTTGATTCGATAAACACAAGCAAGTTCACCAACGTTTACATAAAATATTTATAAACACCGAAAATGTTGAACATTTACATCACACAACTTGATGGCCCCCCTCTCTTCTCTTCAATTTAACTACAAAAATGTCCCATTAATACTCAACCAATCCAATATTTGTTATACTAATGATACCATCCATAAGGGAGCCAAGAAGCCCCCTTCGAATCGAATTCCAATAAACTAATTTCGTCTAGAGATAATGATTACTAATAGACATTTCCCCAGCTTTTTTTTAGCTTTTTAAAGCACTCCCTTACATATATATATATATATCGATATATATATAGGTTGTGTAAGAGTATCTGTTGTCAATATACATAAGTATCCTGTGATTGACCGATTTAGGTTCATGCGATTTTATTTTTGTTGTTTATTTTAAAATTAATGGTTCAAACGTTTTTTTTTTTTTCTTTTTTTTTTATAGAGGGAGGGTGAATTACTACAACATAGTGTACATACATATATATATAGTACATAATCACTATGTACAATAGCAAACATTACTTGATGCTTTTAATTTTGCATTGGCAAACAAAATTCAGGATTTTTACAAATAAAATGGTGTGCGATCACATATATGAAATTCGTAATTCGTGTGCATAACACCGTTTTTTTTTAATTAGGTCGCACGAATACATTATTTTGAATGGATAGGTATACTTAAAAAAATAAATAAATAAATAAATTAGATGATGTGTCATGCAAGCAAACCTATTATTTTGTCAGCATTAAGAAAGTTAATTAATTAAATTTTCTAAAAACACTATATAATAACAAGAACATCACAGTATATTCACGGCAGTGTAATTTAATTGTTACATATCTACTATAACATATTCTCTCTCTCACTCTCTTTCTCTTACTATATGTGTATATAGTTAATAGAATAAAATAGACTAAAAAGAGACACTTTACGTAGAACAACAACAACAAAAAAACACCCCGAACGGAAATATAATATTTCTATAATAAATGTCTTCAAAACTATTTTCCGCGGCGAGCTTTCAACAATAAGCTTTCGGGTGGTTTTTCTTCGACAACGTGTCCTACCTTACTGTACTGCAAGTGGTCTTTTCGGTGTGAAACTAAACACATTCAAGAAAATAAAAAAAAAAAAAAAAACTATTTTATTTATTTTTGGGGGGAGTGAGATAGAGACTGCGCGCTTCCTTAATGGTCAGTTATAGTGTTCTTGAGAAACTAACTATAACAATAAAATAAACGAACGAACTATATATACTATAGGTACGTAAATATGAACATTTCAAATTGATTGCTGTGTTGAAGTTGAAGTGTATATTTAGAGTGGAGTGAAGCACACACTACTACTCTATGTATAGTACACACAACACGTATTTAATGTCGACTATAAGATTATATAAGGAGATAAAGGTAAACTTTTGGCTTACACAAATTTACCCGAAAGTGTTACAGATTAAGTGTATAGATTTTCCCTGAAACTGTGTTACGGTCACCGATATTGAATAGACAAATTATTACCTCAATTAAATATGAATTCCATTGAGATTTAATATTTTGTTTTGTTATATTTAAGTAAAATACGGATAATATATTGAAGGTATTTTTTTGTTATTACTGCTGTACCTTATGCGTGTCCAATTATAAATCGAAAATACTCTACACTTGAAGAAGTAGGGCAACACCAGCCATTGTCCATTTGGAGGCTTTTTGTTTCGTTTTTAGGTTAAATGTCCATACATAGGTCGGTCCACGCATTCTGAAAACATTTTTTTTTTTTACTTATTATTATATTTGACCATCAATCCAAATGTATAGAATTTATAATTTTGACAATACAATTGCTACTAATTCAACCACAAATTCGTTACTAAAATGGCAGCAATTTAAAATTATATTACCGTTACCCTTGGAACCGTGTTTAGTATACCCTTGGTAGTATAGCCTTAGGTACCCTTGGAACCGTGTTTGTATACCTAAGCAGGCACTCATTCGAAAGAATACGATGTCAGAATTTCGTTTTACTTAATAAAAGAAAATACTGTGTCTGTTATGGTAGGTAAAATAGGTCAATTAATGTTCCACCTGTGTATTTTGTATGCTAAATACATTGGGATCCTGAGGTCCCCACAACACGACATTTGCTAGAAAAATGACAACACGGTTAATTAAGGTAACCGTAAATTAACTTGAGTTACGCATCCGCATAATAGGTTACAAATTTGTTGTAAAAACGTCAGTTTAACGTAGACACAACTACCCACAAACGGTAAATTCCCATGGTTCTTAATTACTTATGGTTAAACAATCTAAACTTAAGAATTTACCACAAGATCAGTAAGTAATTTTAAAGTTAACCAATATTCTTCGAACTAAACTTGTTTCACCTTGAAATAATCAAAATCTACTGCTTAAATTTACCGAAAAAATATTTGTGAATATTTAATTACCAATAACTAATCTGGCATGCGTGAGGTTATTATATTCATAACTAAATTACTGACGATTTTAAGTAATTTTATTACTCGTTATTAATTTAAGTTATTTAAGCGTAATTAAATTATCTTGGTAATAATAAAATAACCGGAAAGCAACCAAAAAATGAAATATTCCAAAGTTATTTAATTACCTCAGTAACTATTTGCTGCTTAGGCTCCCCCACCATTTAACCTTTAAACGGACACTTGGCTCACCGGTGGTTTTCATGTGTTTCAATTGGCCTAGGAGCCACATCTTTAGTTATCAGATTGGGTGTCGGTGACATCTCCTAAATATATGTTTTGAGTGTTTTTGCCAAATCTAACATTTTTAGAG
>JANSTT010018939.1:0-12575 GCA_026745375.1 Platyura marginata | reverse complement strand
AGTATTAAGGGGCGTTACAAACTCCGTACCAAAGTTATAATACCCTTTGATTAACATCATACGGGTATAAAAATGTATTTCAATCAATTACGAAACTGTCAAACTTGATCATTCGCCGCGAAATTTTGGTTAGAAACCACAAGTCGCTTAATAACATAAATACATTTTTTTTTTAAATTATTTAATAGCATGCTGCTCTAAGAACTCTTGTTTCATGTAATTTATATTTTCCAAAATTTAAACATTTCACTAAAATATCTTATACGATTTTGAACAGTACAAAGATTTCATTATTGTACGCTTTTAGTCCATAAATGTTTTTACTGGGGCTAGTAAAGAAGTATACACTATCCGACTACACATTGTAATTAAATTCGTCGGTGCTTATTATTTTAGTACTGTATATATGTATGTATGTATACAATTGTACGTACATTATGTATTGTGTGTACACTGTGTACATTGTACAACATGTAGCTAGTTAAAAAGCAATATATTTTTGTACGTAAATGTTTATATAAATGGAGTATTTTCATATTTATACTAAACTTATAATATGCAATTTATAAGTTCATACTTTAATGATTACGGGTGCAACATCCGCAACATAATTAACTAATTATTTAATTAACTTAAGGATGGAAACAAAGAATTTTGTAGAGTTTATAATAGACGATTAATTATATTTTATAAAGATAATAATTCAATTGAATTTACTCAAATCAAGGTAGAATAAATAAACAGATTTACTGAATGAAAATAAACAAATATTAATATGAATTTTAATTAAACATCAACATAAATAAATTTGAAATAATAATCAAGGAAATTTTCTAAGATTCAGCATCCATAGGTTAACTGTTTACATATATTCATGAGAAATACTTTGCCAAACAATTGAATTTACAGTAAAAATAATATAATGTAATTACTATTTATGTTGTTATTAATATACTATGAAGTCTATACTTTTATAGATACGAGTATTTTTAAATCACCAATTACAGGTAGGCCCCCTACAACGCGGTACTTCTACAACGCGTTTTCACTGCAACGCGGTTCAGATAATGCGGATTTTTTTCTATAACGCGGTCTTCTCTAGGAACGTACATATCTACCGAGTTCTAGGAGGCCTACCTGTATAGTAATATTCAATTATACATATATAAAAGCACCCAGTTGAAAGCGTTTTTGTTCCGCCCTGTGTTTAAAATTTGACATTTGTGTTTATTTTCTCTCCGCGATATATAATCTTCTAAACAATCTTTTATTATTCAATAAAAGAGAACAAAATTATTGGACTCTTGTTAAATTCTCCCTCATGAATGATGCAGCGCCGTTTTAGCATGATTTTGCGATGATTAAATAATATAGTCTAGTTGAGGCATTTTTATTGCAGTTGAACAATTAAAAATGTCCAAAAAGTGGAGAAAACACAAAAATCTTGAAAACATTTTTTTTTTAAATAGTGAAAACAATGCTTCCATTTTGTATTTTTATATTATTTACTATTCAGTTTCTTGAGAAATATTTAATATAGGACAATATTAAGACAAACAAATTCCTTAATTAGTGCTTTTACCTTATATATGGTAATAAAAAAAAATGAAAATTTATGAAAATTCGTTTTGTTATACGAGTATGGTGTTATAAACCAATAGATCCTTGTACATCACATCAAACTATTATACAAAAATATACGAAAAGCTTATTTTCTTAAGGATTTTCTCCATTCTGTATTTACGAAAAAGGAAAACATATTATTGATGTTTGGCATAATTTATGTACTATTGATAGATCAATTGGGATTTATTGAAGTGAAACTAATTTATTTGAAATTATTTTTAGCTCGTCTTATGAATTTCCTATATGTATGTATAAAGGAAAACTGTATACTAAATGAGTAATAAATATTGTTTCACATTATTTGTAGTCCTTCAGTTTGCGGTTGAGTTAATATGTATAAACCAAAAAAAAAAAACAAGTAGAAGTAACTATATGTTGATAATAAAAAGAAAATAATTTTTTTCTTTTATAAATTGATATTGTCTATTAAATCTGTAAAGCCCGATTTCAGGTCAAACTAGTTTTGCCTATAATAAACTAGTTAGTTCATTCAAAGCGATTTAGGTTAAACTAGTTTCAAATAATAATCAGCAACATAAATTATGTTTGTCCTTTAAAAGAAATAATATTTATTGAATTTATTTATTTGAAATCTATGTTTTGGAGTCCCTGCGGGGCTGTCAAAAAAAACTTCCGTTTTCATTTGAAATCTACGGCTACACTACTAATATTGCCTTGATTAGACGAAATAAGTTTAGGCTAAGCTAGTTTGGCCTGAAATCGGTTATTGCCGGTAAAATATCCATTGATAAATAATTTAATAATCCACAGTAATAAAAAGAAAAATAAATTATATAAATTTACTCACCTGGTCTATGTTCTGCTGAATACAATGGCACTCCTTTGACTGGGGGTGGTGGAGGTACAACTTCGGAGTCTACACATAAATTAAAAACAGGCATAACAGAAAGTATAAAAATAATGTCTAGAAGCAAATGGTGCATGCAACAAAATTATAACGAGTGGGTGCAAAAAAACATTAAATTTGAGCTGAGAGCTGATTTTCTAATGATTTAATGAACTCAAAATGTTTGTAAATTTTTCTTGCTTTGTATTTATGTTTTGTAGTATGTATATTGTTTCTTAAAATTAAATTCCTAATAAAGTAAGCTTGGAGGATAATCAATCATATTTGAAAAATTAATAAAAAGACAGTTATTTATTTATTAATTATGAGAGAATGAAAAATTGAAATCGAAATTTTATCATTCTTATCTGTTAATATTATGTGAGATGTCGGTCACTATGGGGTTTATTGAAAATTTTGAGACATTAAAAAAATATGAAAAATAAATTCATTTTTTAAAGCATTTTTTTTGGAAATGCATTTAAAATCAAATTGCTATTTGAGTTTAGTAGTTAGTCTCAATGTAAACCCAATAGTTTTTAAGGTAAGTTATTCTTGAATTCAAATGATTTCATTTTAATGATTTAAATTTTAAGACCTAGTTGTATACAAAAACAACGAAATTACCTAATATTTGTGTATTTTTCATCTTTTGATTTATTGATAGAAATTTGTATTACAGTTAATCTGGTTTCTGGATATATTTCAACAGGTATCCATAATATAGTAATTAAAATGTGCAATTAAAAAGAAAATTTAAGAAAAACCTTCAAATTTGACGGTCGGCTTTCGGTATCCGCTTCTTTGAAGTCGGCGCCATAAAAATTCCGCTTCGATACGTTTATCTGGAATATATCGGCCAATTGGACGATGTTTTAACGGATCAAAATCCTGATTGGCAAAGATGTTATAAAAAGGCTTCAATATCGAAGAAACACCACTCTTAATACGTGGTGGTGATGTTGAACTGGGTCGATTTACTAATTTGGGACGTTTAGTAATTTTTTCATTGAATGGCCCTTTCTCCGGACAAACCGGCGATCTTGCATTATCTCGGGTTTTAGGATATCTATGCGCTATCCATGTCCCAGAAAGATAAGATGAAATATCTTTTAACTCTCTGATGTCTGGTGAAGATGTGTACATTTGTCCCAATAGAGATAATCGATCTGGCGATTCAAATTTATTACGAAGTTTTTCAACTTCGCCGGTCCATAAATTGGTTGACTGACGGGAGGTTGGAGATTTTTTAAGTTCTTGCTTAAGTGAGGCAGTTTTACTAATAATATCAATGTGGGGCATAAATCGGTTGTCTTTCTTGAGTGGAACTTTGGGGATTGGTGACACAACTTTTCTTGTTCGACTTCGCCCACGGGCAGCTGAATTTCTTACCTCAAACTTATGGGTAATCCAAGAAACATCTCCAGCTTCGTGATTTTTTATGATTATTTTTGGTGGACTCGATAAACGCTTGATTATGTTTAATTCCGGATCACTTTGAATTCGACGGGGAGGTAAGATTTCATAGTAACTACGGTGCGGTCTATATGTAAGACTTTCGAATTTATCTTTCATCTTCTGCACATCGCCGGTCCTAACTAGATTGAAGTATGTTTTAAAGTTCTTACTTTCAAATTGTGGCGAAATACTTCTTGAACGAAATGGACTTTCGTTACTTGTATCAGGGGAAATGTTTCGGGGATTGGAGTTTTTGCTTGGTGGTGGTGATGGTGTTCTTAATGGTGTATCGTAGATTTTTGATGTTTCTCTCTCACCAAATAATTCTTTAAAATCTGAAACAGACGAACTAAGACCTAGTGAGCTGCATTTGTGTTCTTCGGTCCTTTTCTCAATTTTTTTCATTTTCATTTTTTGTTCAATAACCTTCATTATTTCCTCTTCATCTGGAGATGAATACTCTCTAGCATGGTAAATAGTTGTTTCAGGTTTTTCTTCTTTTTTTTTCTCGAAATAATGTATTTTATTTTTAATGGTCTCATCATTTTCATTGTAAATAACTGTTTGCTTCGATGCTTCTGAAGATTCTGTTTCGAACTCACACAATGATGCTGGTCTCACATTATCAACAAAAATTAAAGAATTTGGTTGGCTTTGTGCTTCGTTTTTTGGGTATTGAAGACATTTTTCTACTTTAGCTTCGTAAATTTGTTTTGCAGATGGACCAGTATGAGATATTTTAGTTGTTCCAGAATATTCTAACGAATAACATGGTTTGGTCTGTGGCAATTCATTTAAAGTAGATCTTGCATTATCGGAAGCTATAGCACCTCTAGTTTCTTTACCCAGAACAATGGGGGCCATCGATTTTTGGCGTTTTTCATTGATTTTGTTTTGAATTTCTTTACTGATGTTATGAAAGATAGTTCGTTTTTCAGCCTCGGTAATTTGCTTTTGCTCCTTCAATATAATATCTTTGGCTCTGTCCACACTGTGACTAGTTCGAGGTTCATAAATAGAACTTATCGATTCAGCTTTGTAGCTTTCCATTAAACGAGTGTGTTGCTTTTTTAAAACTGGAGCTAGTAGTTCTTGTTGAAGTACTAAAGAATTACTTCTTACTGTCAAAGGATAGTTTTTTGATTTACTATCAGCAGATACGTTAATAATGTATTTTTCTGCTTTTTCCTCTTGCTTTTTTCCAACACCAAAATTGTTGCTATAAATCTCGCTCAGCTGATTCTTTATTTTACAGATTTGATCTCTGGATAATGTACTTATCAATTTTTGACTCAGTCCAAAACGACGATCCTGTAATTTCGTAGAAGAAGAAGTATCTTCACCACTATACTTAACGACCATATTTGAGGCTAAATCAAGTACAGAGCTTCCTCGCCACAATGGTTTATATGTATCTTTTGCAGCATCAATTGCTTGACGTTTTGCCGTAACCTGACAATCCTGTGATGATTTTTCTATAAATATATCTTTTAAATCCTCAACAGATTTTTCTTTAATTCTCAATCCACTGTCTCCGTTTTGATTCCATTTAAGATCCTCAACATATTTTGGTCGAAAAAATAAATCTTTTTCCTTCTGCTCTTTTTTAAGTTTTCCTAACAAAGAATTTAATTCTTTCTCTGCTTTTTCATGCTCTCGAACTTGTTTCCATACATCAAAATCGATAATTTCACCTTCTTTTCTAATCGGCCGTAAATCAGTGGAGGACGTTGCTCTCTCCAATTGACCAATCCTTTCTAAATTATTATAGAAATTATTGAGATCATTAAATCTGTCAGACTTTTTGTGCGTACAGGCGTCAGTATGATTTTCGTAACGATTGACATCTAACGAACAACTTCGAGTCAAAGCTCGAGAATTGGGGGATTGAAAGCGATCCGTTGTACCAAGGCTTCTAGCACGTACTACATTTTTCTGATCACTTTTCTGGGCACTTTTAAAACTTTGAATACGTCGACAAGATGGCGCTCTTACATCTCGGGTTGGAGTTATACTTCTTGTTGTTCTTTCCATTTTCGGTTTGCTGTGAATTACTTGTGGTGAACGTGGCCGTGCTACTTCTGTAAAATATATTTTTGATGATGGTTCGCTTCGAGATCTTTCTTTATACTTATAGGCAACTTCTGTTTCACTAGTGCTGCCAAATTCCTCTTCCTCATCGGAGAGTTGATAAAACGAATCATATTTGCTAATGTGATCATAGTATACGCATCTTGGTCTAAATATTCTATTTGGACTGACACTTCTGGACAAACGTAAATGATCCTGTTCCATAATTTTAAATTTCGAATCTGAAACAGGCCTCTTTTGTGAGAGATAAAAATTCTGGTGTTTCGGTGCCAATTCTGTTTTAGCGCCAATATTGTCCCATAGTCTAGCTTTCTCTTGAACGGTTGTATTTCGTGAGACACAACTCATTGACGATGGCGTTGGTGAGGGTATGTCACGTAAAAATAAATTCTGGAAAAAGGTATCAGATCTACTAGATCGACTATGTTGACGGATTGCTTCATTGAGATCTTGATGAAGTGTTTCTTCAATTTTGTCATTTATTCGTGCAGGAGTATATCGAACCACCTCAAATTTATCATTTTGTTTGCGCATGTTTAGCTTCTCCTTTGATGAACTTTTTTTGCGCTTAGATTTTCCGTTTGATGTATTAGTAGAGGTGAGATCTCGAGTTATAGATTTGGTAATAGTTAACGATTTTCCATTTCCTTTTCTTTTGGAATTTGTTGAATCAATAGAATAAGTTGAACTAGTTCTGGCCAAACTTACGTTAGAGGTAGACTTAATTCCTCTTTTTGACTTTTCTGAAAGTTTCGTTTCGGTTTTTTGAGACGATCTTGTTAATGGAGTAGTAACATTTCGGGTATAACGACTTGATGTCGTTGAATTTCGAACCACTTGCTTACTACCTTTAGGCGTTATCGCCACCGAAACACGTAGCAACTTTTCAATATTCCTATTAGGACCTTTGTCCATTTTATTGGAAGAATACGACATGGCTGATGTTTTCATAGCTCCATTTGTAGACGTTTTTTTCATAGTTCTTGAAGTTGTGTACTTTTCGCTTGAAGATGGTAGTTTAAAGGTAGTTTGAACTGCTTTTTTTACTTCGTCTGGTGATTTAAGATCAGGATTACGTAAAATACTGGTACTAGCTGTAAATGTTTTACGGCATAACGGTAAGTTTTGTTCCATTTTTTTCTTTTCCTCTGCAAACATTCGTTCTTTTGAAATACCTCGGCCAAACGCAATTGGACTGGCGCTAGATTTTCTTAGTTCCGCTTTTGCAAATCTTCCAACTGGACTTACCGAGCTTACTCTGCTTATTTGTTTCTTCTGCACACGTGAGTGATTGGTAAAATTCTTTTCTTCTTTTAGAGATGAAGCTGAGCTATACGATATGATGCTACCGGTAGATTTCGATCTAGTTGCTGTGGGTAAACGAGATTTTCGTAATGTTATCGTACCAGTATCAATCACTTGCGGTAATGGTAAATTTTCTGTTTGTTGAGAGAAAACATTCGTTTCAGAGAACATTCGTAGTGTATTGTTTATCTTAGAGGATTTTCTATTTGGCGGTGCTGGTGGTGTAGTTGGTACAAACGTTTGAACAGTTTTTGGAAAAGCTCCAAACAGATCTAGCGGACGTGTTATACTGGTTATCGGATAGCATAACAGTTCCCGCGGTGGCAGTGGAATTGCATGGCGATTTGGAATACGAATTTTTGTCAGTGTATCTGTTATTGGAAAATATTCAATGTTGGCTTCATCATCTGGAATATAGGAGAGACTATACGATAACATTTCGTGATCCTTCGTTTTTAAATTGTTTCCTTTACCAGTATAAGTACTCTGTGGATAAAATCGTGAATTCACTCGTGTTGAGTAAAATATAGTGTTTTTGCGTGTTGTTTATGTGGTAATCTTTATGAAAAGTGTTTTTTTTTAAGTAAAAAGTTCAAAAACAGGCAGTAATTTGCTTTTAGTAGTTATTCTGGGTTTTAGTGTAAGTGTGTGTTATATACAAAAAAAAATCAAAATTCAAGCATTGTGTTGATTATGTATGTGTTTTTTATAGGATTCGTTAATAAACTAACTCCTCTGTGCATAAGCACAGAAAAGAAAATTTTGAAAAACTTCTGTTACTATTCTGATGGACCGGTTCATTATATGTATAGACTATAGACTTATAAAGGCTATTAAAACTTTTGGTAAGGGCTACATTAGTAGGGTTACCAGACGTACTCGTTAAAGAGTACAAGTACTCTTTTTTAAGGGTCTTCTCTTTTTTACTCTTTTTATTTTTCCGAAATACTATAATAGTACTCTTTTCAGAAATTCTACAGATAGTCATTAAATTTTTTAATTTCTTGTTTTAACAAAATCGTTTTATCGATTATTATGTTTTGAATGTTGAAATTTGTAGTACGATGTTTCCCAATTTAATGATATGATGAATAGAAGAATAGGACTCTAAGTAATTATGGTTATCTCGGCTAATTTGTTGTTCGTATTGCAGTGGCAAAACATGAGAATTATTGATCCCATCATTTTGATGAAAGAAACCGAAAAAAACTTAGATGAAAAAAAGCGAAAAAAAACCAAACATCACCAAAAGTGGCACAATTTTGAACTTTCTTAATATTAAAGATATGGTTTTGAAACTATGTATTTTTATATTATTTTAAATTTGCCAATTAAAATTTTTGGAAAAAGTTAACCCCTTAAGGTCCATACATTTTGAACATGAAAGGTACCTCACGAAATCTTTTTTCGGTTTCTTTCAATAATGAGTTTATTTTGACATAACATCAAAATTCTTCTTTTCGTTGCCTTTTTTGTAATGTAAAACTATTAACTGAGCTCAACAGTGTAGCTGTAGAGTGTAGAGTCTAAAATACGTAGTCTCGTTAACGACACAAAAAAAACCAAGTTCGGCTTTTCTAATGGAGTTTTTTTTGTACTCTTTTTTTATTACGATTTATAAAGAAATATACTCTTTTGCTGAAATGAAATATGGTAACCCTATACATTAGTCTTTATTATGCGACATAGTTTTGACATAAAGGTGCTACACAGGCGAATTTTTTTTGGCATTCGAATTGTCAAATGAGAATGTGTGAGTAAATATATACACTCATATTCCTGGTATTAGCAACAATGATTGCTCTCGATTCCAATTAATTTTTAATAAATTTTTATCCATTCTTTCAAATATAATTAAAATAAAACTCAAACAAAACAAAAGTAAAGAAACTGAAACCGACAACAGAAAAAATGGCACAAATTGTTTACATGCATTAGTAGCCATGTCATTTTTGCGCCGATATCTGTAAAATTTTTCTGTGCAACACGTCCCTTACCTCACTACACCAGTTTCCCCCCCTCAGTCTGAAAATTTTGACACTTACTGGTCAAATGAATCCCTGTGTAGCATCCCCTTTTACAAAAAAAACTAAAGACTGTCTATCCTTTGTGATTTTTGACATATGTAATCAAATATATCAGTTTAAGGCAGCGTTCAATAAACTGCGGTTGCCAAACCATCGATGCAAACTTGTGTAAGTAGCTGTCAACAATTATGTTTTATGGTCTATATCGCATAATAAGACTATCAGATGTAATGTAAAAAAATGTGAGGCGGTATTTTTAACTCAGTAAACGAAGGAATAATCTACAACACCGATGCGAAAAAACATAACACCAATTCAGTTAACGGAAAAATGTGGTACAGTTGTTTAATGGACGTACTTTTACAAGACTACTATTAAAAATTTCTATTAGACAATTTTGTCTGTTGATTATGATTATTGATTAGACTATTGAAAGAGTATTTTTTACGAAGTTACATGACAGTGATTATACATTTTTAGAAAGATTTTAAATAGGAAATTAGGAATTACAATAGTTTTGGCATTTGGTTTAAAAAAACTAAGATAGTGTTTTTTCTATTATAATTGTTTAATCCTTGTGTTAACAGCTATTCAATTACCCCTTTGATCATTTTGCTACATTTTGTATGAAATGTGACATGTTTTTCGCACTTTTTTCACTTCACACCGCCCTAACTTTTTTTTCTATGGGACTTATATTTTTTTCCAGAAGAAACTTTAGACTTTACCAAACATTTATTTTACCAAACATCATGTTTTATGTTATTCCTATAAATAAAGATTGATGCTATGCACCAAATTTGATTACACCAAAAAGTATATAAATTTCCTCATGTAAGAGCTTTGTTTTTATTTTTTTGTTTACAAATCTTCGTTAAAAATATATATGAACAAAATGAATTTTCTTGATATAATCACTACGGTATTTATTTTGAAAACCCCACAGTTCCACAGAAATCCCACGCTCGTCGCAAATTTCTCCAAGATCTTGCTAAGACTTTAGCTAGAAATATTACAACGAGCAAGAAATACCCAGATTTCTGCACCGAATGCACTGTGAGAAGCGGTATTGAGGCTATGTTGGGACATCCCATTCTAACTACGGATCCAGACCACCCAGAAGCTCCACAAGCCAACAAAACAGAAAAACGGAAACAAATAAGCGTCTGTTTCCACTGATAGATTTGAGATAATCGTCCGCCTGTTCCTGTTGCTTGTTTTTCTTGTAATCGACCAATGGTTGTGCAGAGCATACGGCAAACTTGGCAAAGGTTATGCCCCCACCCATCATTTAATTTGAAAATATATGAAAATATATGAATATATAGGCCCGGTTCTAGCTATTTTTGCGCCCGGTTCAATACTGGTTTTGGTCGCCCCAAATCCTAAACCATTTCCTTTTCACATCACCCGAGGGGTAGGTTTAGGCAGGGCCGGATCTACCATAGTTTCAAATGATACATTTTAACCGAGCGCTACATTACATATTTAAAATAGGGGCAATGCACCATTTGAACCTATGGTAGATTCGGCCCTGAATATAGTATTATTTACACATTTATTTCTGGGTTTATTTTCTACAAAAATTATATAAAATATGTATGAATTACATACCAAATACCAGTGATGTTGCTGTTGACACAAGGGTTAAAAATACTTCGGAAGCATTCTTATTGTATTTAAATGATTTCTACTAAATTCTACTCATTTAGATTTAATTATTAGTGTACGCACACGTACATCCTATGTACAACACACATAACTCAACCTACCGATTAAAGCCCTTAAAATTACCATGCAATTGGTGAATAACAAATACGCTACAGACAAACCTTGGTGTAGATATTCCAGCACCTTTTTTGGTTAATATAGCCTTCGGTTATTCTGTATTAAAAATAGCTTATTTTTTTAAAGTTTTTTTCTTGTCTTTTTCTTTGAATTCTAAACCAATTAGGAAGAAGAAGAAAAAACCAAAAACCCAATATTTTCTAATATTCACTGATAGAGTAAAAAGAACATACCTTTTGGTTTTTCCGGTGCTAATTTTCTAAATCCCTGAACCGGCACTTCTCCACCAGCTTGCAAACTGACGTATGCTTGTTTTTGCTGAACTGGACTGAGGGGTGCAGTTGTTTGACCGTCTTTTTTACGAAATACAAGCGTTGAGTCGCTCTCGTATCCTTGATCTTTTAAAGCTCTAAATTTGAAAGTTTAATTATTATATACAATTTTTTTAATTAAGTATTCTTTGAATATTTTACCTGGACATATTTCCTTCAGTGTAGCTACGACTAGTAAGTTTCTCGTGATCTAAGTGCTGAAAAGGATACATGATTAAGAATATAATTATAAATCGGAATTTATGTTTGTATATATATATGTACGAACATACATGTACGTACATATAGTGGCGGGTGGTGTTATTTTATATGGTGGGGCTTAAAAATTTAAATAAAAAATTGAGGGTATCCAATTTCACCCGTTTTCTTTAACAAATTAAAAATTAATTAGGTCATTAAAATAACTGTTTTAAGTAATTAGACACAGAATACACGTATTTTCATATTAAATTCAATCACAATAAAATAACATCCACCAAATGCATAATCGTATCCAGGGGCGGCTCTAGGTCCAGGTAAAAGAGGGCTGAGCCTCGCAAATCAATTCTGTCTGCCACACAAATTTTATCTTAAATAATTATTTATAATTTTATTTAAGAAAAACCGATAACAGACACATTCACCCTATATAGTCAAAATGTGAAAAAGGTACCTATTTTCTTCCAAGAATTTCCAGTCAGACAACGTAACTTTGAAATAGCGTTATTTTATTCGTATCAGACGAATATTTTAGGATTGTTTGGTAATGACCGATAAAAGATATTGCTCGTTTAATTTTGTTGTTTAATAATTGATTTTACTAAATAGTCGAAAATATAATTTCAAGCAAAAATATAAAATACTATTATTCATAATTTTATAAATCATAATCAAACGTACGTGACCACTGTAAAAAAACATAAAATAACCACATTTTTACTGCTTTTAATTTTAAGTAACGTGGTTCTACTTTAACAAAGTCGCAAATTCAAAGAGTCAAGAAGAGCCAAATCACAGACCCAGTATTATTTTAATAATTCATCAAAACAGTTCAAAATTAGTTGAAATCAAATAACAAAAACAAAGAAAAAAAACATGGGCACATAAACACAAAATATTTAA
>JANSTT010018938.1:0-12580 GCA_026745375.1 Platyura marginata | reverse complement strand
GAAGTTTCCATGCAATTAGCTCTAACAGTTAGAAATTTTTCTTTTTGTTGTTTAATTGATTTTCAATAAATTTTCCTTCATATTAAAAAATATTGTTTTAAATAATCATTGTTAGATTGACAATTACTAATGACACATACATACCTAAGGGCCGAAGTTTTGTCAAAAAGTTAATGGATGCAAAGGATAAAATAAACAGAATTTAAAAAAAAACATCAACTTCCAGAAGAATTCTGCGCCCTAACCAGGATATTATTTAGCCAAACTTATAAAAAGATGGTTTTTGTATATTTAGTTAAAGGCAGATTCAACTAACCAACTGGAAATTGGGAGTGGAACAAAGAGCATGGCTAGGACATGTTGATTTAAATGTTGCGATTTAAAATTATGAAGATTTATGAAAAAGTGAAGTTTTTAGGAGGAAGAGGAGATGGAATTAAGAATAAGAGATACAGAGTGAACAAATTTAAAGGAAAAAAGAATGTGATAAAATCATGATAAAACGTGGTCTAAAATTATAACAATAAATAATTAAAAATCTGAAGTTCATAATACTACATGGTATAATTAAAGTAAAACAACCGCCAATAATGAAATTTAAAAAAAATTACATGGAGATAATAAATCACATAAGAGAAATTGAATGTGATACTCGTATATAGTGAAACTATAGTGTAACTATCAGTAATCCATAGTGAATAATAAGTAAAAGGCAGGCAGTTAAAGAAAAAAAGGAAATTGTTGTGAAACTATGTCATATAGTGAAACTACAGTGAATAATGAGTAAAAGACAGGCAGTTAAAGAAAAAAAGGAAATAGTGTTGAAAAATATAAGTGCCTAGGTCGTTAAATAGATTGAAAAAAAAATATTTCAAATTATTATTAAGCAGGCAAAAAGGGGTAAAATACTCAAAAGTCTAATTTTTTTAACATTACTTTTAACCAAAAATCTTATTCTTACGTTTTTCAATTAAAAAAAAACTATTCAGTAATCTCACTAAACCGACCAAATGGGTCAGTGGATTGTGTGATTTCCTTTGGAGCAAGAGGTCCCGGATTCAATTCCGACTGGTTGAAACCAGACAAAGTTTTTCTTTAGTGTGTTGACTTTAATCTGTGGCCGGATAGTTGAATTGCACTTAAAAACAGTCTAGAAATTGCATTATTTCAGAATGACAGTGCTTAAAAGGGTGTTAGGTGAAATGGCGAGCATTTGTAAGGCTTCCAGGAGAAACACCTCAAGTGCTGCATGTCCACATACACAGCCGTGTAGCAAATAGCCAGACATATCTCAGATCCCATTATTTTCTTACACCTGATCCTATTTCCTTATAACAATAACGGGAGCTTACCTACTAAATGGTAGGTATATCGTCAATAGTTTTTGTCATATTAACCAGAATCATGATTGCAGTTCAGAGCAGAGCGGACGGATGGAGTAGGACGTTTTTTTTAACAAACAATTTTTTTTTCGTTATTTTGATAACAGAAACCGAAGTAGTACAGAAATTTTTAAATTTCTAATTATTAAAAATAGGGTTCATAGACATTATTTCAATTTTGAGTATTTAAAAAAAAAATTGTTCGAAAAAACTTTGTTACAAAATTTATGAACAAAAAAAAAAACTGTCGAGTCGTCATTGCTGTCTAATTTTAAGTATTCAGAGCCGATTTTAGCGCAAATCGACTACTTCAATGGGCGCCAAATGTGAAGCGTATAGATAAATTTTGGGCACTGTATTATTTTGATATTGTACAATCATTAGAAAGAAAACATTTTAAAAGAAAAGACATGTCTATCTTATAATGGTTAACTAGTGTTATGTTATATTAATTCATTAATAACTTTGAGATATTTAGATTATACTCATTTATTAACTACTTTAAAATATTTACATTACATTTATTAATTAACTTAAAATATTCACATTGGTTACGCGATGTTGATCGAGCGATAGTTTTAACAGAACTCAATCTTATCAATTATTGGGAACCCAAACGTTAATTATTTCTTTTTTTCGTTAACGCAGGACATGTTGAAATCTGCCCAACCGAAAGCATAGTCAATGCTCTTTAACCGGGTTGCAGATATACAACACTAGTACGAAACCTTTCTAACTATTTCGCACAAAATATTCACTACTCGGTATATGGTTCTTTATATCTTATCTAACGAATCAACTGAACATGTCTTGTCATTCTGATAATTAGAATAAATAAGACGAAGTAAGAATAACCTGATGGATATCCGGCGTTAATATATAGAATTGTATATAAGTAGGTACGTACATGGATACATAACAAATTTCATCTAACTGCATGTCGTATTTATAATAGTCTTAACAATCAACAAGTAGTTCATTATAAGTTTATTTTTGGATTTTGTTTTTAATTGATACAATTGTTTTACTCAACCCATTTATTTACTACCAATGTTTTTGTATTTGTAACACATATACTTCACATCCCGAAGCAGTAAACACTAAAGTTGTTGTTTATAAATATTGTAAAAAGTAGAGTGGAAATTTTATTAAATTAATAATGAGTATCATTTTGTTGACGTCTGATGAAAAACAATATTTTTGGCATCAACAAGTCCATATGTAGTATAATTATATTTTATATAAATTAAATACGAAAATAGAACAAGGTGTTCAAAAAGTTAAAAAAATTCAAAAAATCTAATAAAATAAGCAATTTTGTCGATTGTTGGTATATTTAATAAATTAAATTTTGAATAGGTTGATGCAAAAATGGAATACTCAATTATACAGCAATAGACATTCATATTTTAAGCCCTAGTAGTGGCGCGACTAATTTCAATTTTACAGTAGTTTCTGTCTAACTTCTACAATGGATTCATTTTGTTTTAAATTTGATGACGTATACAATACGTCGATAATAATAAATTTGCACTTACAATTTTTTGTCTTTAGACGATTAAAGTAAAATATGGAAAATTTCCGTTATACTTATTTTACAATAATTGAAACTTGGGTGTTAGAAACTTCGTTCGAAAGTTCAAAAATCATTTGAATACCAACTTAAACAAAAACTTAAAAATTAGTTAGGGAAAGTCGTCTCCATCTCCTGAAAAAAATTCTTCATAATTTTAGATTCATTCAAAAATGTACCTACTCAGCATATATTTCATTTATCTATGAGTATTAATTAGTAAATTATTGTTAACGTAAGAAAATATATTTATTCAAAATTAGATTCCGTCAGTGAGTATCCTCCAAAATGAACCTACTAGTTAACAAATAAGATTAACTAAATAAAATAAAAAAGCGGATATATGTATTTATTAATCCTGTAATACCCCTGGCTCTGCAGGGCACTACAATACTTAAAACTAATGATATTTAAAGGAAGACAACGCAAAATAATAAAAAGAAAATATTTATTTTTTTAATTTATGTAAATTTAATTTTTAATTTTTGTGGTTTGATTAAAACTAAGGATTATGTGGATATGTGGAAGGATTGCACGTGCTTGTTATTTTATTTGAACTTATCTGTTTCCTTGTTAATTTCTTTTTCTTCGTTCTGTTGCCTTATGTATGTATGTATGTTCCTTTTAGAATATACTTCCTTGTTAGTTCCTAGTATCCAAGTTTTAGAAATTCCAGTTGATTCAGTTAATAATAATATATGTTTTGTTCTTCAATGTTGTATAAAGTTGTTCTTGTTCTATGTTAGTTTCTACGTTAGTAACTTAAACTAAATGCTAGCGACCATACCGGTCGTTGGAATGGAACTGATCCCTCTGCTACTATCTCGTCCATTTCATCGTCTTCTCTTCGTGTGACGGAAACACGTAACGACCATCGAAATAACACATAACATGGATTTGGACGGGATTAGAAATACAGGGAAATTTACATTAACTATAAATTTTTATGCTTAATTAATTACAAATATTAGATACCAATGTAATCATCGCACAGGGATGTTACAATCCTCAGTATTTACATAGATATGTACTGTACATGTACAGTACAATTATTATTGGTACACATCTTAAGTGTAACTCCTTTTCGGAGAATAATTTATATACAAAATTCGATATTTGGATTCATAATTTTTGATTTTGATAAAAATTACTGAAATTGTTTGTTATGTTAAAAAAAAATATTTTCATAGCTTCTAAACCGAGTATCAATCGAGGTTAAAACTAGTATAAAATTTTATCCGAATAATAATAATTCAAACTAAAAAAAAAAAAAACAAACAAAAATTAACTAAACTTTTAGTAGATATAAAATCATTTGAAAAAACCCCAAAAAATAGGTCCACTAAAAAATTCAAACCAAATTAAGACTGTGACTAAATTGTATGTAGATGTAAGTATAGGCCTTAAAAATAAAAAACAAGAAAATGAAAAATTAGATTTTTTTTGAAAAATTAATGTTGAATTTTTTTTTCTTCAAAATCTTGAGAAAATCGCTTCAGATGGTTGATCACAATAATTGATATAATATTATATTGTTAATAATTTGATCTTGAATATCCTTTATGAGAAAATATGTTTATATGTTTTTAACAATCAACTTTACCAAATTTGATAAAAAAAATGCATTTTTCTACATCAAAAAACAAAACTGTCATTCATAAACAAGAACAATAATAAGATTTTTCCGATTGTACTAAAACTAAAATAATCATCGCTAAATACAAAAAATAATTGATCGTTAAATTTATTGTTAAAAATAAAATAATAAAACTAATTGAATCGACTTAAGCTTATTGGTTGACAAATAAATAAATAAAAACGAATGAAAATAAAAAAATATATTCTCACTTAATGATATATTTTTTATAAATATATTCAACACAATTGTTTAAATAAAATGTAGAATAATAATGAAAATTTTCCGCTTGTTTTTATTATCAAAAAATTGCTATAAATACGAATTTAAAAAACTGAAATGTTTCATAGTGAAATATTCAACGTTCATAAAACCATTATCATGAAATTCTTAGTATTCCTTTGCATTGTGCTTGTTGCTATTAATGTAAGAAACCAATTAATTTATTCAATGTTAAACATTTTATAAATAAATTATTGTCCATTTTTCTAGGCTGCCTACGGTAGCAGTATTACATCAAACCATGTTGCTGCATCTAAGACCGTTGGTCAAACTGTCAGCGCAACTTCAGGTGGTGCCAAATACGCTTCATATGGATACCACTCATTGGGTAGCCAAGCCAGTTACCATACCACTAACTCCAATTAGAAAATTGTTATATTTTTGGTATAAAACCTACATAATTTTCAATAAAATGACATAACTATCCAAACATTTGTAATTATCATTTATGTAATATGACATTAAAGGTATTTTGCGATAAAATCCAGACCACACTGAAAAATGGTGCATCGAACAAGTTATCTGTGAATCCATAATTATGATTCTTGGTGTTAACAACTATACATTGTATAAATGTGTGATGACAATACTGTCCATTAATTTGTTGTCAAGTATCAAGAAAGCAATAACGTAAAAGATTAGAATTGAAGAAGATTTTTTGGCTTAACCGAAGTTTGTCAACGATTTATTCAAAAGAATTATACATCAGTGGTGCCAGACTGAAATTTTGCTCAATCTTATGCATATGTATGAGATTAACAAATAGCATCTGTATCTGTATCCGTGTGCGGAAAAATTGCATGTATTCGGATTTTGGTGATTGTTAAAAAAAAAGTCGAGAAGTAGTGTGATTACCCAAAGACTATCCTATTTTGGGTTATAATAATGTTACTCTATTGATTGGCGCATTTTAACCGTATAAGTGAATAGTTGGAATTTTACACGTTGATATTTAAAAATAAAAAAAAGTTTAGTGCAAATTGTATACTAAGAGACACTGTTCAAATGCAATTGTTAAGTAATACGCTTAAGACTGGTGTCCTTGAACCAGAGCGCAGTATCTACATTTCAAAGAAGATATTTGATAAGGAGGTGCTTTTTGGGACGAGAAGAAACAACAAGAAAAAATTTCAAAATATCGGCAGGTAATTTATATTGACATTATATTTTCAAAAACTTAACCATTTAAAAAATAAGAATTACGTGTATGGTATAAATGGTTTAACTTTTATCAAAAGTGAAAATAATTCTTATTTAACAAGGATTAAGATTTTTTGGTAAGTTATCCAAACAGATATAAAAATTTTGCAAATAATAAAGATATGATTGTTTACTCATATTTGAAGAATGCATGGTGATAGGACCTGGTTACTATAATATTAAGATAAGCGACAATGTATAAGCTTAATCAATGATCATGCGCATGCATATTTCATTTTATCTCTTTTTTATTAACCGATTTTTAAAAAATCTTTAACTGATACGATATTTTTAAAGCTATTCTCTATCGAAATGTCCCACCCTAAATATTTATTTTCTGACGCATTCAAAATCGTCCTATAGGACATAACACAGTAAATTGTGATTTATATTTTGTTGTATTTACTTATAACATAAATTCTGAAAACATTTAAATTTAAATAAAGAAAAACTTTTGTTGTACCTAAATTATAATATGCAACAAATCGGGCAGCCAGAATTGACAACAAAGAATTTTCGAAAAGCATTTCAAGTATACCTACTGGTACGATTGGTACGAAAGTCGTACCCGTAGGTATACACAATAAATGCATTTAGTTTTTGTTTTATATTACAAATAATGTTTTGAAAGAAGTTTTTTAAGGATAAATTTAAAAGTATGTATCTTCATTCTTCAACAAACAACAAGTTTTCTGCACTATTTTCTATCGAAATATCCCGCCGTAACGACCAAATATTTTTTTCTGATAATTATTCAAAGCAACTAACTAGAAAAAAACTTAAGGAGATATGAATTTTATGAGGAACTTTTAGCCAAAATCGAAGGATTTTTTAAGGGAAAATTGGGACCATCTAAACCATATCATAAATTTGATATACAAATTTCAATTGATTTGTGAATTTCAAGTGATTTGCATAGAATTTCTCATGTATCTCTACACATTTACTACGGAGTACCTGTAAACGTCTTAAATTCCGAACAAAAAAATAAAATTTCATTATCAAAAATTTATTACAAATACTAAACGATGAATAAAACACCGACAATGTCGTATTCTTAAATTTCTCAGTTTCAGCCTAGCGCTTACAATTTTTAACAGGTAACATTTTCTCTGTATTCACCAAAAATTTTGTATTTTGTAGGCGGAATATTGTGCAATGTAGGCGCAATATTGTTTTGTCGAAAAAGTAAACAAATTTAAAACGCCAATTTTACACCTATCTTTCTTAACTTCATTCAGTTTTTTTCAATAATTTGTACATCAAATCTCCAGAGCCTATTGTACATTTTTTTTATCAAACAATTTCATAATCACTCTGGCATTATATTATATATTATACGCATGCCAAGTAAAGTGACGAAAGATGACGAAAAAAATTACTTACATCCAAAATACTTTGGATGGACAATGACAATTTTTTTTGTATTTTTCACACCTCTCCTAAAATCACAAAAAATTGTATGATAATTTTCAAAGAGAGAAATTGACAAAACGATTAATTTTTTAACTTGGTCACTTCTTGCTGTATATTCAAATCCATGGACAATCGACATATGTACAATGTACATACATATCGTCGTTCCGCTAAAAAAAGCGCTATGTTCATTAAATATCGAAATATTATACATTTTTTCTTGCGCTATGTGAAGTTTATTAAATAAAAAATCGATTATTCTTTCAAATCCTAAAACATCAATTATCAAATTTAATACACACAGAAAAAATTATTTAAAAACAAAAGTTATTTGAAAAACACATAACGCTTTTTCTTTGCGCAACGACGATCTTCATTAGAAAATACGATTTGGTTTCCATTGCGCATGACGTATCCCCGTTAATGATAATATCATCATTGACTTGATTAATTTAATAAGTGATAAGAAAATCTAACCTAGGTCTATGTAGGTATTAATTTTCATTTTTATACTATGAAGTTAGTGTTTGACATGGCATCATTTGTATACATAGTTGTAATTAGCCGAGCTATGACAATGGCTATTTGTTTACCATTTAAATGATTTTATGTTAGCTACATATGTATGTAAATATAAGTAGACAATTTCTGTGATTTTTTTAACAACACGGAGCTGTGTGACGATGCTTACTCTATTTAATCGAATCTAAAATAAATTATGGTTCTAATAAGCAGCTGTTAAAACATTTATTTGCGATACATTACGAATATTTTATATTTTTCATGTATTTCGAGTCAAAACAAGAAAATACCACACACATAATAATTCTATACCTACATATAGGCCTCAATAATAACTTGAAATAATGTATGTAGAATATTTGGGAAAACATAAATGGACAAAATTTCCCTACCCTAAGCTACGTTCAGACGCTATGACTAATTGACATATACATATTTATATGGCAAATTGTACACTAAATATGATAAAAATATATGACATAGTGTTTGAATGCCACATTTAGTATTACTACCTATGTCTCAAATTTTTTGCAGCTCTATCATGGCAGAAATATGACTGTAAAATGTGTTTTTTTCTAGTACTTAACTATACATACAAGTAATTAGTAATTAGTAGAAATTCATGTAATTTGGATCTATATTTTATGCAAAAAAAAATGAGTCGAACTAAAAAATGCTTCGAGGTATTTTAACGAAATTTTGAATTTATTATTTTTAGAGTTGCAAGAATTCTGGTATAAAAAATGGGCAAAATGTTTCCATCTCTTCGACCTTCTCCTATACAATTTTTTTTTGTAAAAAACGAGTTTTCTCCCACAAAATAACAAAACTTCGAATGAATTATGAATAATGGGCGAACTCAACCTACCCTTTCTTTTATCCCTACATAAGTACAATTTTTTTTAAAAATTAGTGTTTTCACCCATTAAAGATTAAATGAACGTATCTTAAAAATTAAGTACAGGACCAACAATAAAACGCTACCCCTAACAAAATATATGTTAAATGTACATTTATCCATCTATACTTATGCAGAGTTGAAATTTTGGATTTATGGTTTTTGGGGTCGCGAGATTTCTGGTATTTTTCGAACTTCGACCCCAACCCTTTTGAATTGCACCCGTTCGATTCAAGCCATTTTTAAAGTGACACCATTTTCAACATTCTTATTAGGTATGTAGTAAAAATCCTAAAAACATCCTACATTTACACACACCAACCTTAAAAAAACAAAATATCTACGAGGCACGCGTCTTTAATAATTATTATTATTTGTTTTTGAATTGTACAATTTCTTGTAATCAAACAGAATTCAATTGAGTAAACAAATTTTCACAAAAACAATTCGTGCAGGACGTAATATCGAAACGACTATAAATACCGAAACAAAATTTCATTGGAACCACAGTAATATTTTAGAAGCTGAATAAATCACACATCATGAAATTCTTGGTATATCTTTTCGTCGTTTTCGTTGCTATTCAAGTAAGAAATGTCAATAAATCTGTGACTATTTTCAAATTATTAACATTATTTTCGTTTACAGGCAGTCTACGGTAGCAGTGTAACATCAAACAAACGTGCTACATCTAAGACCGTTGGCCAAACTGTCAGCGTAACTTCAGGTGGTGCCAAATACGCTTCATACGGATACCACTCATTGGGTAACCAAGCCAGTTTCCACGCTATTAGTTAGATTGATAGAATATCTATTAATTTTTTGTTGCTAATGATTTTCAATAAATTCACATAAATATCATATAAATAACATTTCTTATGAATAAAATGAAACAATAAAAGTTGTGATCCAATCTCAGCATAAAAATTTGACTATAGAAGCATGATTAGTTGGGTAAGAAGATATCATCTGTGCTGCCGATTGTTTAATAAACCATTGATAAAGTTTTCATGACTGATACCTTCAGTCTGTAAGCGTCAAATGGGGAACTAACTAAAATGTATCTGAAAATTAATTTAATTTAGCACTATCTATAAAATCGGAGTTAATTGAGTCTAAAAGCCATATTTGGAAAAAGGAGCAGCCATTAGTAGACACACAAAGTACATTGATATATGTAATTAATTTTTCATTCTCTCAACTGTAGTCAAAAAACGAGTGTTTTCAGTGAGCCGACGGGCAGCCAACTGTGTGTCACATACGTATTTCGTATTTTTTTTATATTTGTAATTCTTTCACTACTGGTGAGGTAAACAACTTATTTTGAATACATTATAAGGTTATTAAAATACAACCTTAACGTAGCAGCTTCGTCACCTACGGCTCTTTTCGACTGTAACGTATTTGGTATCAGGTTAAAAACCATATACGAGAAACCGTGCATTTTTTTCATACATTTAATATCGTTCATTAAGAAATTTTTTTTTATGAACAAAGGGTATTTATGTAAATAAGTGAAATAAATAATTCCAATTCTCGAGATACACTATAGCACTTTTATTGCATTGTATATTTTAAAATTTGTGAAAACCTCCTTCAAGCCTCACAAAGAGGAATTCCTTCTAAGGGATGTTTGCGGCTGTTTCTCGATTTAAATATTGCCACAGATCTTTTTTCTTTCACCATCTATTATATGTATATATTTTCTACTATTTATACCATATGTGGGACATCGTTAAAGATAAATTTTCAACTTTCTTGGAAAACTATTAAATTCGATAAGTATCAAATGTCTATAATGTACCTAAATACTACAACAAAAATCTATTGGAATAAATCGATTATTATCGATATATTTGTTTCAAAAGATGTCTGATGTACATACAGGTAATTTATTTTCGCACACGCGTTTGTAACGTAAATGTTTTAAATTCCATCTAAGTACCTAAGTACATATTCCGTCTGTTTAGAAATAATTCATACTATACCGCCATTTGTTGTTTAATTTACAGAAACAGAAAACCGAAAAACCATTCTTAAAAAATTGATCTTTAAACATTTTTCTTTTCATCCCGTTATTCAAACATTCTCTGAATTAAAGTCGTATTACCACTATTTTCATAACTGGTACATAAAACAACATTATTATACTCAAGGTATGTACTACTTCGATCGAATGTTGAGACCTTAGACAAACGTACGTATAAAAATCAATCAAACTGATACATACAAAGCAAAACATAATAAAAAGTACTATAAATACCGCATAAACTATTACGTAGAGGTTTAGAGTATCAGTAATTTTTAAAACAACTGTTAACATCATACTATTCGCCATGAAATTCTTAGTATACCTTGTTGATGTCCTCATCGCCGTTCAAGTAAGAAAAATTATAATTTAAAAATTAGTCCTGACTATAAAAAACATTAATTTTAGTAGCAGTGTAAGCAGTGTTACATCAAACCAAAAAGTTGCATCCGGTACTAAATTTTCGACAAATAAATAAGTAAGTAGTACAAGTAGTACATACGCCAACGCTCACTCGATCAAAATAATAAATTATTTTACGATTACACACATAGTACATAGAAAAGTTGTAAGATTTTTTTTTTTTTTTGCAAACACCAACAATTTCTTTTTTCTAAATCTTTATTTCAAATATATGACTTTTTGCCATTGGAATACAAGAAAGTGTCCTTTATTGAGACATCTAAATGCTTATTTAAAAAAAAAAATAAATCAAAATGCACAGCACCGATTGATACAGAGTTACCTCTCAAAAACAGTTAAGATTTTGAAAATTAGTTCACAAATAACGAAACTGTAGCCATAGCAAATTGTACTGTATCGAGTAATCCTTTCTAATCGTTTAAATTGAAATAATGAAGTTCAGACAGATAAACTTGAACATTCGAAAAATGCGAGATTCGATTTGGCGAGGAAATTTCCAAATTTCCGTTTCTATAAACGGTTTGAAGCCCTATCATTTCAAAAAAAATTCTTTTTGATCTTCCTTAACTAAACTTCTTTTGGTGTCCACCCAATGGAAGAAATAATGTACATACCTTAATTCTCTATATAATATTTGAAAATTATGTTGATTTCACAATATGTATATAAATAAATACCAAACTTTTCTCCTAACACACTTGCAAGAAAAACTTTGGACTATACTTTACATTTCATAAACTGCATGTATGATAATATTTTCCATAGCAAAGATTTTCAAAGAATGCGACAAATACAAATATGTGTTATACAGTACCTGGCCAGTGAATTGCACGCACTCTTCATATATACAGAGTGCGTACAATTCATTGGCCACATGCTGTATATATTTAAATTATATATTTTTTTACACATGCGCACATACAAAAGACAAAACCTATGACGAAAATTTGACCTAGGTTTCTAAAAGGCAACGATCTATACAACTGTAGGAATAATAGGTCTGTAGCGGCTAATAATATTATTTATTCTACATTGGTGACCCCGACGTGTCATCAGACATTTTATCAAAATCTATAATTTCAGGAAAAGAAATTGCACTAATTCTTGATAAAGCATCAGCGACAACATTATCTTTTCCTGATACAAAACGAATATCAGTTGAAAACTGACCAACAAAATCAAGATGCCGAAGTTGTCTAGGAGAAGCCTTTTCTGATTT
>JANSTT010018937.1:0-12583 GCA_026745375.1 Platyura marginata | reverse complement strand
AAATAGTGAACAAAATCGAAATAGTGAACAGGCTTGGTTTTATTCGTGTTCACTATTTCGAGCGGCTACTGTATTTAAATTCAAATAATCATACAGATTTCAAATAAGGGGTATTTTTTGGCGCCAAAAAAATTACCCCTCATTTGAACTTTGGGGAGGTAGGGAGGGGTCGTAGACAATTTTGTCCAAATCAAAAATTGACGAGGACACCATTCCATATAAATCTCCTTTTTGACCCCCCCTTAAAAAGTCATTGTTAAGGTTTTTCATACAAACTTTGGAGAGGTCTGGAGGGGTGGGGGGAGGCGAGCGACGGTTACTCCAGAACAAAAGTTTGTTGTTTTGACCTCCCCTACAATTCCCCCTACCCCTCCCCCTTCTAACACGCTGCGCCTATAAACTACAGAAATTCCCAGAATTAATAAACAAATATGTGTTTTCAATACTTACCGATACATTGGTGTGCCTTTTACACTGTTGCTGTGGCAAAACTCAATAATACAATATTCCGGCATGACACGCAAATATATTTTATTTGTTATATCCAAAAAGTAATGATAATATTTATAAAAAACAAATAAAACTTTAAATTTTAAAAACTAAAAGGGCAAAAAAAACAATGTGAAATGTCAGAAATGTCTCAGTGTCAGTTCAAATTTGCTCACACACACATGCACTTTACCTTCTACAGTGCAAATAAGATTGAAATTCATTTATATAATCTAGTACAGTGATTAAGTTTGATCTGTCAAAATTTGATAAAAATCTAGCTTATAAATATGGTATATTGAAATATACCTAAGTTTTGTGTTGTTACACATAAAATATAGGTGAATTATAATGATGTAAATCAAACGTATGACTCGTAGAATGTCTCATCGAGCACGAGCACTGACCATGGATTAACCATAGATGGGTTACTCTTACTCTACTACCTTTGCAAAAAAAATATTAGTATAAATTTCTTCCACTGGGGATGAGATTTTCTTTACAAATCTTCTTTGAATTCCAAATACGTTATTTAAATTACAAATTAAATGAGAAATAATTAAATGTAAATAGTAAAACGTTCATAAACGATGCGTGTCACCAAATGTGTCTTTGCGTATCAATTTTACAGACAAAATAAACACGATTCATATATGTATATGTAACTGGCGTAGTCAATTATATCTTCTTTGCTGGTTTATGGCTGAATTTCACATAATAAAGCGTGGTCTGGAAGAATTCAATGCTTGTATGGGGAAGTAACGTTTAAGATTTAGGAGGGGCCTACAGTCTACAGCTATTCCAACCATCAAGCTCCACTACCTACCATTCCTTCCTTCGTGATCAATATACTTTGTAACCTTTGAACCTCTCTAGAGGACAGCGAGGAGCAACGGACAAATATTCAAATAAAAATTGGTTGAGAGGCAAGTTTCAAGTCGAAAAATCTAATTTCTAATAAAAATTGATATGAAGATTTTAAGAGGTCATTTATATGGAATAGACTTTGCAAAAGTTATAAAATATTTCTCGGATGTATCACAAATTATATTCAAAAATCACTAATCAAATGGGCACTTTTCATATGCTTCCGTAGTGATGGTTTGCTAGTAAATGCCTTTAAGCATAGCTCACAAGGATATGGCTTAATGCCCGTATGTATCCACAAATGTTGAGTTAAATGAGATTGCTGATGAAACATTTTGCCACAGTCTTTGCATATATAATTTCGTTTGGCCAGGTGCGCCGATAGCGCGTGCTTTCTCATATGATCACTGGATGCAAATCGCAAATCACATTCGTTACATTTGTAAAGTTTTACTGTGGCATGCATATGGCGTACATGCGCATTTAGATTAATATTTGCTGTAAATTTGTTTGCACAAAACGGACAAGCAAACGCTTTAACACCTGTATGAATCTTCAGGTGATATTTAAGGCCACTAATAGTTGCAAATTTCTTATCGCACAACGAACAAGACAAATCACTTTTACTTGTATAGCATTTGGCATCATGCTGTTGATCACAGATTTCTCCGTAAAATGTTTGATTACATAATCTGCACCACAACTCTACTGGATTGTTGTTCAGAATCCCAGGCAAATAAACAGCAGACGATTGATTTTCCATTGAGGACATAACATTGGCCAAATCTTTTTTATGTTCAGTCCGATGTTTGGTGAGTTGAGTTCTTTCGTTGAACGAAGCTCCACATTCGTTGCACATTAAAACCATTTCGTTGTGCACATGTGCAAGATGAATGGTCAAGCGATTCTGTGTATGAAATTGATCTGTACATTTTGGACATTTATACAGGCAGATTTGATCCAATTGTTGCAATCCAGGTGGTTTGTTGTTTTTTAAATGGATTCGATCAATCGATTTTATTCCTGTTTTCGATATTCGTATCAATTCTTGTGAGTTGTTGGTGGAACAGAAATTATTTGCATTGCCTGAAATTGGATTTGTTGTCTTAAAATAAGGGTTTTTTTTTGTTGCAAAGTATGAAAAAATGACTTACCATCAGTATGTTCGGTAATATCATGTATGATAAGATCTTTTTTCGTTAAAAATGTGGCCAAACAATGTTTGCATTCCAATGGATCAGCATCTTGTAAAAATTGATCCAATATAAACTGATCTCGATCATTATCACTGCAAGGCCACTGAAATGCTTCATCCAGAAATTCCTCGACCATTGCTGCCTCATCACAATCGGTTGTCGTATTTAGGTAATCTTCATTTAGGATGGCATCGTTAAGAAATTCGGCTGGTATGTGATTGTTATCATCAAAATTGAATGTTTTTATAGTTGGTATTGGCTCTAAATTGCTGTTAAAAATTGTACCTTGACTGGACAATTTAGCAGTCTGCTGTGAATGGTCCGTTATTTCAATTGAATTCGCTGGAGGATCAATATGATCCCCTTTTATATGCTGATGTAGATAGAAATATGATTCATAGCCAATTTTTCTGTCATTACACAGTCCACAAAAGACCAATAAATTCTCTGACTTGTGAACCGTCTTATTGTGTTGTTGTTGTATTTTTTTCGAAGACATCAATTGACTACAGTACACGCACGGAAACAGTTTAAGTGGTAAATGAAATTGTTTAATGTGATCGTTTAAATCGATTTCTTTAGCAAATCCATGATTGCAGTAGTAACAGATGCAGTCCTTATGTAATTGTTGATGATTTTTGTATGATTTACCAGTGCCAAATGTTCGTTGACATATATCACAGAATTTTTCTATTCGCTGAATAGATTTTTTGCCATTTTTATGACTTTGGGAACAGTGACCAACTAATCCTCGACGAGAATAAAATTTTCGTGAACAAATTCTCTTGAAGTGACTTAGTTTTTGATGTTGTTCATATTCAAAATCTGAAAGGTACGTTTTATTACAACAGGTAAATGTCGATTTTGGTTTTATTGCAATCAAATGACAATCCAATGGTTTTGCATTTGAGAGATTTTTTTTGTTTGATAAAATTTCCAGCAGAATCTGGTTTGTGTTCAGACATTGTGAGTAAAAAGTATAGGCCATTTCTATGCGTTTAAAGCAATCAAAACATGCGTGTTTTGGGAGATCATCTCGATCGATCTAGAATTTAGAAACATTTAGGTTTTTTTTGTGGCTATGAACGAACAAAACATTTACGTTGATGTTGTTAAACATGAGCACCACCATCCTTTTGATTGACTCGCAATTATTTTGAGGTGTATCTATATAAATCAAATCTTTGGAATTCTTCATGCAATATCTGCAGATCACTTTAAAATTGGCTTGAATATCCATCATAATAGGAGTCGAAAAGGTTTAAAAAAATGTTTACAAATTTTGACATTTGCATAAAAATATGCGGAATACGAATATGAGTTTCGTATATATAAAAATGCAGGCGCGTGCATGGGTGTGTGTATACAGTGAGAACACTAAAGTTAGTTCCAAAGGTAAAGAATGTAAAAGTAAAGTAAAGGACTGTTCGAAATATATCAAAATGTTCAAATTTTGTAAATATGCATGTAATTTAAGAAATTGGATGTCTTTCATTTATTTATTTAATGTTTGTGTGTTATTTGTCATTTGACATCATTGCTATGGATAGGGATAAGGGATTGCTTTATTCTAATGAGGGTTAAAACTAACAGAGCAGACACCTCGCAGCCGAAAAAAGCGGCGATTTAAACGAAAACAAGTATTTCATTAGAAATGTAATTGTTAATAAAAAATAGACATCAAAGTACACCAGAAACCCATTTTTAATAATAAAAAAATGATTGTCTTATGCATTTAATTTATGAAAGAAGAATGTGTTTTCGAACAAAAAATCTTACTTTCGAATGTTAGTGGAACCATTTTGTGTTTAATTTAACTCCATGTGCACAAAAATATGTTATTTCTGTCAAAATAAAAGACAATTCAAAAATCTCATTATTTACAAAATTCGAACATTTTTAAATTTTTCGAACAGGAAAATGTTTAACCGAAATTCAAAGGCCAATCTTTTAATATACATTATCTCTAGAAGTAAGTAGCAAAAAAAGAAGTTGAAGTTATAGTTGCATAGGATAAAATTAAACTAAAAATTATGTTCGAAAACGAACCAAAGAGTGGTTATTATTAATTAATATACAATATGCCGATGTAGAATAATAATAATAAGTGGCCACTCTATAAAATCACTTATTTAAAAATTTTATTTGGGAAAAAATGCTGGTAATTCAAAATAATATGAAAATAGTTTTAAAACCAGTATGTATTTTAAGAAAGTTCAACATTTGAGCTCTGTAATAGGGGGGCTATCTCATATGTCCTACAATTAACCCTTCTCCCCTCCTACAAAATTACTAAAAGGAACAGTTTATTTAAATAATAGATGGACGGCAATTCCAGGGCCGAGAATATTTCGCTACAAGGACACGTTCTGGAACCAAATATTAACTGGCCATCTTGTTGCTGTTAAACAAACCAAAAGAGTTCCATAACAAATCTAAACCAACCAAATTCTTAGCGAACGCAGAATTTATTCCAGTAAATTGTTAAATATGCTTACAATATAAATGCTATTCAATGCAAATAGTGAATAAAATATTTGTATCGAGAATCATATGTAGTGGGAGATAATAAAAAATATTTATGGTCGGCATCTATCCAAAAATCGAGGATACAAACAAACCTCACGTATATGATATCTATTCAATAGCCAACACATAAATCGTTCCAAACCCAATCCATATCCGCCGTGCGGTTGGGTACCATAAACACGTTGATCAGTGTACCAATAGTATGGTGTTGGATCAATGTCATTTTTCTTGTAACCATCAAGCAATTCATCCGCATCGTAAATCCTCATAGAACCACCAACAATTTCGCCAACATTCGGTAGCAATACATCAACACTTTCCGTTAGATCTGGACTACCGGGAACTTTTGACATATAAAATGATTTTATCTGAGATGGAAAGCGACACAGCATAATTGGAGTGTTTATTGCATCTGTCATTTTACGTTCGGGTCCTTCTGGAATGTCCTAAAATCAAAAAGATGAAAAAATTATGAAAAACTTCAATGGAAATTTATTTCTTTTAATTTCTTTCGTTTTCAAAACTTACCTCACCATATTCATAAAATGTTCCATCGTCTTTTGTTACGTTATTTTCTTTGAGCCACGCAATTGCTTCGGTGTAGTCCATTCTTCTGAACGGTTTTTTGGGCGGAACAAAACCGGGATTTAGCTCCTCGACAACATAACCATATGGTGATTTGAGTACACGATCAACAACATCACAAACCAAATCCTCCAAACGATCGAGTAAATTGTCAAAGGTAATGAAAGAACATTCCGCCTCGACATGGCTGTATTCGGCTAAATGACGACGTGTTCGACTTTGTTCAGCTCGATAGCTTTGCGCAATACAAAATACATCGCCCAATGATGGCAGACACGTTTCTAGGTATAGTTGAGAGCTCTGTGTTAAATACGCCTCCTCTCTGTGAACAAAAATTGGACATTAAAAATTATATTGGAGTAGAAAGGACAAATTCACCCAAAGTATTGCAATTTAAACAGCGTTGATCCACCTTCGACTTGAGTTTGGACCAATGTCGGTGGCGTCACTTCGGTGTATCCTCGATCAATATAATGTGCTCGAAATGCCTGCATAACGACACTACGCATTTTTAAGATTTTTGACGTGTTCTCCCCTCGAATCATAATATGTCGATTGTCCAGCTGAACGTCGGGCAGTGCATCTTCGTTAAGTATTGTATCAGCACCGCCAGGTGGCGCCAATCCAATTAATTGCCAATAATCCACCTGCAGTTCATGTCCACCGGGGGCCGCTTTGCCTTCGGGTACTACAACTAATGTACCGTACAGCTGAACCGATGACTCTGTTGATAGAACAAGAGCCTCGTACGTTTGACACAGTTGATCGGACAAGACACACTGCAAAAATGCTGTTCCATCTCTGAGCGTAATGAACATAAGACCCTTTCCTTGACGACGTAATCGATGAACCCAACCATTGATTTTGACACGAACACCACGATTCTCAGTTCCATTAAAGATTTTAATCGATTTAGCTGCCGGCCACGATGGATCCTCGTGGATTTGAATTTTTTTCGCTTCCTCTTGATTTTGTTCACGTTTTTTTGCTTCATCTTCTTCCTTTTTCTGTTTGTCTGAACTTTTATGTGCATCTCGTTGCCAAATTTTCTGAATCTTTTTCAATTGTGATTTGGCAGCAACCGAATATTGTTCAGTTGTGCGGTCATCTTTAGAATCGACATATATAGTGGGAAAAGGTTCTTTTCCGGCTGTTTTCATGGCATGAAGTATTGTTTTGAATGGATTCAATTCAGAACCATCGCCTGTTTCATCACTTCCGGTTTTATCCGATGTATAAATGGCACCTGAAATTAAAAAATAAATGAAGGCTACGAGAGCAACAATTTCATAGGAATTTCATTTTAACTCTGGAGACGCAAAATGACTCACAGAACTTTTGTAGCAGTGCTGTGGATGATGCGCAAAGAAAAAATTATAAAAAAAAATCCCCAATTTTGAGGTTATATCATCCCGTGAACATAAAGATTAATTTATTATATTAAAAATTAAAACATTTTTTATTGTTACTTAATGATAAAACTTCGATCAACTTACTTATCGCCAAGTTTTCCATTCCTTCTGCAGACATTGCGGTTAACACTCGATCAGTTACTTTGTTTCTATTTAATATCTTTTCACTAATGACTTGTCTCTAGCAAAGAGATTATTTACAAAATCGATTAGTACTTTAATTTAATTTAATTTAATTGATAAATACGAGTACCTATTAGACCTATTACCTACGTAGGCAAAATTTATGAAAATTGCATCAGCAAATTCGGCAAAAAAACTGCTTTTCCCGAGAATTGAGAAAAAAACCTTGATGTTTATAGAAAAATATGAGAAACAGAAATATTCCGTTTGTATTTGCGTCTCTTTTTATTAAAATGAATACGGTGTTCAAAAGAGAATATTTTTAGTACTAGAAAGGGCATCAAAAGAGGATTAAAGGACTTTTGATAAGTCTAGTGCGAAACCATCAAATTTGTTTGGCAGGAAATTCCAAAAGAGGGCATTGAAAATGTCAAAGACAAAACTGATTTTTTCATCAAATTGGGTAAATTTAACAAAAAAAAGACTCTCACTATGAAAAAATTCGTCTAAATTGAATAAAATGCCTGCAAACATTTTTCTTTAAAAAAAAACTCAATTTTAAAGAAATTAGAAAAATTACTTAAAATCGAAAAAAATATTTTCACCATTAGAAAACACTTAATTCACTACGAAACCTAGGGTAAACTCCTCCAGTCAAAGTCTCTCTGCTTTTTCTCCCATATAAAAAAAAAAAAAAAAAAATTGACATTTCAGTGTGTGGATTACATTTTTCTTAATATGCCGTGTCAGGTTTAATAAATTTACGAATAAAACTTTTTCTCAGCTTATTTAGTAATTAAAATTTAAAAGAAAACAATAACTATTATATACTCTGCATAAATACTATGCAAACTTTTATCGAAATTTGTTAAATACGCAATAAATTGCAGCTGTTACACATAACCTTAATCTTTTGCAGAAAATATTTTGAATTTTGACGGATTACTTCTAATAAATCTTACTAAACACGATCAAAAGGTATAATAAGTTTTTTAATTTATTTTCTTGTTTTGATAAAATTATATTTCGTGTAAGGATGGAAATAAATTCAGTTTTTGTATCCATTTTCTAATAAAAATGCGAGCATCGTAATTAATTGCTATTCAAGATTTTATTTGTAAGTTTATAAGCAGGTGGCAAATATAAATTAAACAAGAATAATTCTATTTATATAGTTGATTATAACCCAACCTATATAACAAAAAAAAATACTTGGCTGTTCTCTAAAATAGGGTCTTCAGTATTGTCTATTTTTATCCTTCCGCATTTCCAATTATGATAATATTTATGGCATTCGATTAAATTGGTTTGTTTATAAAATGCAAAAATATTTTTTTACAATCGGACGAAAACATTAAATCCCACCGAACTACATTAAGCACTTCTTTACAGTATGATCCGAAAATACAATTACTTAGTTTTCTTATCCTTAATCTAATTCCAACAGTATTCCACATGCTCAATTTTATTAATAATGTTTTAATCGAATTTATCTCTTTTAACATTTCGGTTGTACGGGCTCTTGTGTTGTTACCAGAATTGTTCCTAACCAAAATTCATAATACAGCTTTTATTTTCTAGGATTATAATGGTCATCATTTAACTAGTCAAATTATTCTACAAGTTCCAAGATAACAATGGAAATTGCATCACCACAATATATGGTATTTCAAGCACTACAATGGGCTTGCAGTCAAGATACGGTTCAACTGAAACAGGCTGAAAATAAATTAGCTGAATGGGAAGTAGAACCAGGATTCTATACAACTTTACTAAGAATATTTTCGGATCATTCAATTGATGTGAATGTTCGATGGATGGCGGCTGTTTATTTTAAAAATGGCATCAATAAGTATTGGCGACGTAATGCCCATAAGTACGTTGCTTAATAATATTTCTAACGTTGATTGGATCGATATTGCTATTTTATTTTCCAGTGAAATTAGTCAGACTGAGAAAAGTACCATAAAAAGTGCATTAATTAGTTCATTTAGAGAGCCCGTACCTCAAATTGCAGTACAAATTGCTGCATTAATTGCCAAAATTGCTAGGTACGTTTCGGTTTTTTTTTTAATATGCCAGTAAATTGATAAATTCTAATATTTCTTTTAAGATTGGACTGTCCAAAAGAATGGCCTGAACTTATACCGACACTAATTGAAGCTGTTCGAAATACTGAACAAACAGAGCAACATAGATCTCTATTGATACTACAGCATGTAGTAAAAGCTCTCTCAACAAAACGCCTTATATCTGATAGAAAAATGTTTACGGTAAAATGTGTTTTTTGTCTAAATGTGAAATTTTTAAATTCTATTGACGTTTTTTATTCTTTCCTACAGCAATTAACATTGAATTTATATTCGTTTGTCTTAAATATGTGGGATGGTTTTACAACACTGTATATTCAAAGTTTGCGAGAGCAACAACCGCCTGAAGTAAGTCTTAGCTGCATAGAAAAAGCGTTACTTTCACTAAGGATACTAAGAAAATTAACCATTTATGGTTTTTACAAACCGCATTTTTCCGAGGAATGCATGATGTTCATTCGATCAATATTTCCACGACTAAAGGAACTACTTGAGTATCGTTTACAATTGAAGCAAGCCAATGCCATATCTCTGCTGGAACTAACAGAGAAATTCATTTTGAAACAAATGAAAATTTTAAATGAATTTTTAGAAATACATCCACTGTCATTTATCGAATTTATTCCAACAGTATTGGAATTTTCCTTTAACTATGTATTTAATGAAGGGACAAATATGATTTTCGAAAATAATGAAATATCATTTACAAATTTTGCCATTCATTGTATAAATTTGATGAAGGGAATCCTATCGAGCACCACATATACAACATGTATTGAGGACAGTATGTCAAAGGATGCGGTTGTAGCCAAAACTGAATTTTTTACACAGATCCGTTTAAATTATATTTGCGAAAAGGTGATTATGCATTATTTTCTGTTGACACCAAACGATTTAGAGTTATGGGATGAAGATCCCGAAGCATTTGCGTCCGATGAAGGTGGTGAATCATGGAAATATGCTTTGAGGGTAATTTATTTCAATTTTAAATTCTATTTAATGGATTTTGATTGTTCAAATATATTTTTTAGCCTTGCACAGAAACATTTTTCATAACATTATTCAATCAATTTAGACAAAGTATGATACCAGAAATGATTAAATATATACGTAGAGCTCAGGAGACAACTTTAGAATGTAATTCAGATATTAAAAGTATATTGGCTAAAGATGCAATTTATAATGCAGCTGGACTATCAGCATTCAATTTATTTGATGAGGTAATTTGCTTCAGTTCTTGCCAGAATATATGACTTTATGACCATATCTTAATAACCATTTAGGTTGACTTCAATGAATGGTTTACAAATCAATTACTAGACGAAATCAAAATCAAAGGAAATAATTTTCGTATAATTAGACGACGAGCAATATGGTTAATCGGCCAATGGACCGGAGTCAAATTTGAACGATCACTTCGACCACAAGTATATGCTGCTTGTTTGCATTTACTTCAACCAAGTGAAGATATGTGTGTTAGATTAGCTGCTTCTAAGTAAGTAATAGTTGTTGTTGTTTTTGTTTTTGTATTGGTTTTTGTTTTTATATTCCACCAAATATTTTAGGACCCTGATGACAACAATGGATGACTTTGAATTTGAATCTCAAGGATTTTTAGAATATTTAGAACCTTCATTCTCCCTATTGTTTACACTTTTAAAAGAGGCAAAAGAATGTGATACCAAAGTAAGTTTTTTTTTTGTTTTAATTCCATAAATTCGTTTGATTATTAAATTGCCTAACATAGATGAACGTGTTAAATATAATGTCCTTTATTGTTGATAAAATGAGTGATAACATACAGAAACAAGCCGACAACCTTATCCAATACTTACCAATGCTATGGGAAGAGAGCAAAGATCATAATATGCTTCGATGTGCCATAATATTTACATTAGTCCAAATAGTCAAAGCGTTGTCCGATGTTCCAGTTAATCTTGCACCATTTTTATATCCAGTCATAGGTATTAGTACAAATCGAAATGAACCATCCCATGTATATTTACTAGAGGAAGGCTTAGAATTATGGCTGGTGGTTATCGAAAATAGTACGACACTAAATTCCGAACTACTTGAGTTGAGCACCAACATTTTTAATATTATTGGTGAGTATTATTATATTAGATCGATTGCTTATATACAATACCCGCTAACTCATTTTTACCGATTTTCTTTTTATTGCATAAATCTGATGTTTATGCAACCCTGACATACGCAAACTCAATACGCTATACGAAACAATAAAGTTTTTACTGTCTCCTGAAAAATACATAAAAATGAGTTAACGGGTATTGTATATAATTCATCGATATACAGTGATACCAAATATTATTCGTACACTTTTATTAATATATCTTTGCAATTTTTAGAAAACTGATATAAATGAATTTTGAATGATTTTATTAACATATGCAAACACTAAGACCTCGATTTGCGTCGTTAATTGGTTCTACAAAAAGGCGACGCAAATCGAAATAATCTATTATTACATAGTATTTCTTTAGGACTTCTTTTACTGGCCAAAATCATCGCATAATAGATGTAAGTTTATAATATTCACCTAGAATCAGTGTTGTTAAGAGGGAATTATTTATTATCTAAATTTTTAATGTTAACCCTCCAGCCGCGTGCAACTTTCATATCGGGTTTCACTTATTCGATACAATTCCGTTGGGTACGCTATTATCGTGTGCTTATACATTTTTGGATATTTTTTTTTAGCGTGAGGAGATGCTATTTCTTTGTTGAATCTATTTTCTATTATTTTTAAACATCGATAGTCGTGTACGATAAGTGTTAATAAAGTTTCAAGTGTAAATTGTTTGTTTTCTTTTTACATTCCATTAATCATAGGCGAAAATTCCTAAGACGCTGAAACGCTGTGCTTTCATTGTTAAAATTTAAAAATTGCATTACAAAATTATTCAATAAAATTTATTGAGACTTTTAAACTTTTACATCATCTGTAAGAGATTAAAGTGTAAACACAGCATAACAACAATATATTCACAGCACAAATGACTATTATGAAGTGTCATACTATCTATCTATCTCTATCTATTGTTTTGAGTGACGAAAAGTTAATTGTCTCTTTTGTTTTCGTTTTGCCTTTATTCTTCTCGCTAAGAAGCTAGTCTTTCTGTAGCGTGTAGCGTGTTTAAAGACACGTACGTGCATACTTAAAATTTAGGATGCACAAATCGTACATTTTCGCTTTAACCCTTTGTTGCATAGTGTTGCCGTACGGCAACACCTTTTCTAATTCAGTTTTTTAATATTATAACATATATTT
>JANSTT010018936.1:0-12586 GCA_026745375.1 Platyura marginata | reverse complement strand
CTATATTTAAAAACGTATTTAATTGATTTTTATTTTACATTGTTCTGTATTTTGATTTCAAAAATATGGTCACCGTAACTATAAGTAACGAAAATCAATTCAAATATATCTTGCAGAATTAATGGGGCATTATTGGTGCATAATACACATCAAAATTAGTTAGTTCTATGGCAAACCGGTTAAATATGGTTTTATCCTTTGTTAGATATCCCTCAAATTATTATAATAATTATTTTTCTGTTTTATTTAATTTATGTAATTTAATTACCCTTATACATTTTTTGTTCGGATTTTATTTTTTTATGAGGAATTTAATGAATTTTTGAAATTTTTTTTTATAATACAATTGAAGGATAAAGCGTAATTTTTCTTGTTGATTTTGTTAATAGTAGTACAAAATTATTGTAGATAAAAAAAAGTTTCAAAAAATTTATGTAGTTTTGCTAAAACTTCTGATTTTCAATTTGTTTGTGCTTGTTTGGATATAACTTGAGTAACTGTAGCTTGTACATTGTATTAATGTGTTTGTTTTATTTGAAAGTCTGAAAGAATTATGTCCAAAACGATGGAAGAAAATTCTCCACAAGACACTATTTAAGTTTAAAAAAAACTTTATTGTCGAAGACAGAAAAACATTAAAGGTACTGCCACACAGAGGCGATCTGACTGCGACCGTCAGCGGTCTGGAGATACACAGAAAGCGGTCTGCATCGATTCCCCGGAGATTAACACGATCACACACATTGTAAAAAAATATGAAGAAAACTGAAGAAATTACATAACCTATTCTTGCAATCTGACATCTATTAAGCCAACAATACGTCGACCAACAAACGAAATACGCGAAAAATTTGTCAATTTTATTACTAATGTCAAAAATAAATGGATATTTTCTCACATTATCTATCAAAATTTCATTCAATTCTACCAAAATTGCAATCACAATAACAAAATTTTTGACAGACCGCCGCGGGCAAAAAATATTTTGTATTTCAATACATTCGAAAATCTGACAGCGGCGGTCTCACCTTGAACGCCGCGGCAGACCGCGCTCTGTGTACCCGGCTGCATACATATATGTGTATTCCAAGAGAACGCCTTGCTGCCCGGTTAAAAAGTGACAGTCACGGCGGGCAGACCGCGCTCTGTGTGGCAGTACTTTAAAATAAATAAATTCAAACTAACATACACATCCATATACTATGTGGGTATGTAGTACATTGAATTAAACCAATCTAAAAATCAAAATAGTTTTATAATTTTACAACAATATTTTTTATCAAATAATATTTGTGTGGATATAAAGTTGCTCCATTGAAAATTGTATAATGTTATAAATAAGAAAAGGAAAAACTTCAATTTTTTATAAAATGGTTTGAGACTAGCGCCAAGATTTGAGGGATAAAAAATGGTACAATTTAACAGTGTTGCTGCAATAACTCCAAATTTGACAGAGATTTCATGAGTTGATCAAAAAAATCCACGGTATAACGGTAGACCTATGTACTTATTAATTAAATTTAATTCTCTTTTGAATCTAATGTTTAAAAGAGAAGAGATATTGATTTGGTTAATTTGTCGCTGCTATTTTATTGAACAAAAACAATAGCCTGAAATTTCTACAACACGGTGAATGTAGCCATTCTATATTTATAAAAAATATTGGCAATAAAAACTAAAAAACAATTGAATTCATCGATTTTAGTTACCTGTGTCGTTCATATCAAATAGGAGAAATTCTTAATTTTCCACTTTTTCATACAAAATTTGCAAAACTACTATTTTGATGAACACAGCTGAATGTACAGAAAAAATAGATAAGGACAAAGTCGTAATAAATTGGTACTCATACGGGTATAATTATAATCGGCGTAGCCAATTATTTCTTTTTTTTACTGGTTTTTTATACAATGTACATGTCCAATAATAATTTATAGTGTTCTTATCTTATCTTAAATCTTATCGCGTAATATTTTTTCATGTTATTCTGAAAACGAGAAAATTCTCGGAAGGCGCACATGCATACATACATACATTGATAATAAATTATAGATTTTATAAACAAATAACATTATTTAGTAATATAAATATAAATTAATTTTTCTTCTCATTACCTCTCATACTGACATGCATGGCAGGCATAATTACGTTTCTCATATAACACCAAGAGCAGTATTTATTCGTATTGTTCTTATAACACCAACAGTCACAGTGATCACAATGCAAACGAGTATGGTTTTTTTGAAATACACCCTTAAACAACTTCAATTGCATTTGAAATGTCTTTTTCTTAACAACAAATAACAAACTAACAACAACAATAATCGTTGAAATTGTAATAATAAAAATGTTTAAAATAAAAATCACAAAGTACAAATCTTCAAATTGATTGGAGAATAAACTTGGCATATTACTTAGTTTCACTAACACCATTTAATATATAAATGTATTAACACTATTAATACCTTTAGTTATTTATTTATCTATATAGTAAAAAGTTCTTTAAGCGATTGGACTATAATTAGATGTATAGTCGAAAGTTCAAATAAAGCAATGAAGTTTATTGTTTGTATAGTCACTCTTATCACCTTTACTAAATTCAATTAATTAATTTTAAAAAAAATTAAAAATGAAAAAAAAAATTACAAAATTCACTAGTGTTCTATGAAAGGATATTCCCAATTGGCCATTAAAATAACTTTTCAATTTCTACCAATAATCGATTACAAATCCTTTCGTTTACACAATATTTGAATAAAACGCAATAATTAACTATTTTATTGAACACCTTCAAATAATATTATTTGTCAAATTCCTCGCGTACAAAAAATCATATGACTTGTTCAAGGCAAGACGATAATTTTTACATGTAATTTTGTGCGAATTTTTACAGAGACTGGCAATTTGGTCAAAAAGAAAGATTTACCATCTCTATGTGAATAGAGCTTTTGGATGATGCAATGTTTTAACAGAATAACATCAACATTATGTAAACAATTTACAACAATACATTTATCATTAAAATTTGGTTAGGTTTTGTAATTAACATTTTATAAAACATTTTTGGAATTAAAGGAATTCGATTGATTGAAATTGTTCAAATTGTTCAATTTGTAGTTAAAAACAGTACAAAAATAATAATTTTTTCTTACCATATTTTCAATTTGGAGTATGCAGCGACATCTATTTGTAAGCTTAATTTATTCATCTAGAAATATTCCATCACAAAAAATGGTTACGTGGATTTGTATCAAAAGCACAAATAATAGTTACATTAGTTCAGTAATACTAGTTGAAAATGAATTTTCATATTACATATAGAAGACCGACCAAATGGGAAATGGATGTAGTTTCTGTCCTTTGAGCGCGGGAGGTCTTGGGTTCAAGACCAACTGGGATGAAACATAAAAGTGTTTTTCTCTGGTATGTTGATTTGATTTAATAACGGCAATTATCTCCAAAATGGCAATGCCATATATGGGATATGTATGCCATTTGTATGGCGTATGGGATATATATACAGTATGTTGCCAATGAACTTGTGTCACTAGTATATTTTTGTAAAATACTCCTTTTTATCAATTTTCAGATGGCTTTTCACTATTCTATACAATTCAGCGGGGTACAGTATTATCGTGTGCCTATACATTTTAGGATATTTAAGCGTGGGGAAATGCTTCTTCGTTAAATATATTGTATTTTCTATTATTTTGAAATATCGATATTCGGTTACGATAAGTGTTAATAAAATGTCAAGTTTCGACTTACATTTTTTGTTTTCTTTTTACATTCAGTTTATATATACATTCTGTATAACTATTATAAATAGCCCGCGATTTTATACAAAAAAATAAAAAAAAAATACGACGCAACTTCGAAAACGACGCAAATCGAGGTCTTAGTCACTTAGTGTATATAGATTTAGATTAGACATATTCGTCAACTATTTTGCGTACCATTGCGCCTCTGTTCGCTCTTCTTTAATTTTTCGCAATTTTGTTACTGCCAAGTCTCTAGCTCAACGCGTTCTTGAGTTATCATGTATATAGGCGAGCGATACTTACTTAAAACGTGGAGAAAATTTGAAAGTAGAATTGAAGCTTCCACTTATTTTTTAGTGTTAAAGCCTGAAAATAAAAACTGCATCTAAGTTTAATTTAAAATAAATATATTTCTATAGCTTTAAATATAAACGAATATTACAGATTTCCTTATAACAATCAGAACAATTACACAAATACATACATGATTTACGTAATATGTACCTATTGTAATACATACAAATATACATCTAAATAAAGTCTATATTAATAATAAATATTTAGAATATTTTTTTTTGTTACACATTTATGTACTAATTTTACGAACAAAATTAACTTAGAAAATTGAAGTACCTACTTGGTAATTTGGTTATTACATTAACATTAAAATTAGTAGAATTTTGTATATATTCAAATTACCTAATAGTTTTTTTTTCAAAAATTCAAAAATGGTTAGCGCAGAAAAACTGGGCTTTTTGAAATTTTGTTTGTTTCTGTTCACTCAAAGGAGTTTTCTGAAATTCAGTGAAAATATTGACATTTTTTTGTTGTGGGAAAATAAATTTACACAAAAACAAATGTTATGTTAACAAAATTGAGAGTTAAGGATTTTTTTTTGTAAATTTGATTTATTATTTTTGTTTTAATTCACAAGATCAAATTACCTATAAAAAGTAATAAAAAATTTCCAAGTATGTACTTCTTTTTTGAGAAAGTATTTTACTTTAAATTAAAAAAAATACATATCGCACATCACATACAACAATACTAAAACAAAGTCTTCAAATTGTCATCTTTCAGTACATTTGTGTTTTGGTAATAATTTCTATTAATTTTATAGAAATTATTTGGTATTTGTATTATTATGCATTATGTAAATCAAAACCAAAAAAATACTTCCAGCAATTTCTTTCTAAAATTATTTGAAACAATATTCAGTCAGTATTCTAAGAAAATGTATTTTCTATTGGACCACGTTTGACTAGCATTCCAATTTTTGCTTTTTTTCAAAATGAATTCTACTATTGCATTGTGGTGCCCATCAAATGCCAGAAAACTATCGAAAACATTTTTTGTGAATTTTTTTGGGTTTTTTTTTTTTTTTAGAAAAGAAAATTGATTTATTTTTTAAAAGAGATGTAAAAATGTATCAAAAACATTTTGGTTTTTATGAAGTTTAACAAGAATGTATTGCAATTGCTTCTGGCGTTTGGTGGACATTTAATTTGTTTTTTTTTTTATTTTACAAAATAAAATTTAATGTTGTGTTGTAAAATTGTAATTTGTAAATCAGCTATTGTTTTTTTTATCGTAAATTTTGATTTTGTTTATTTACATAAATTTTTAACATACACAAGTAAAAACAGTGACTGATTTACAATTGTATTTGATTATCTTCATGGAGTATAAAATTAAAAAAAAAATTCTGCTTATTTTAAATGAAAACATAATCTATTGTCATTCTTAAAGCTTCATCATTCATCAATCTAATTTAAATCTTGACTTGTACAATTTTTCTTTAGAATTTCTTTTAAAATATTCATTGTTGATGTACCAAAGGGAATTAATTTAAAAATTAACTGCTAATAACTTAATACACTTTATCTTAATAATTTGCCCTTCATTGAGGCCACTAAATACTAAATATAAATATACATAAAGATAAAATTTATAAAATTGTTGTTTTTTAAGAATTAGGCAATTATTAAATGATTTCTAATGTAAATATACATTATGCATAGATAATAATTTATTAGTAGTAGTAGTAGTAGGTATGCTAATTTTTTATTTTTATAAAAAAATATATTTTTAAGGAAAATTATTAAAGGCATTTTACTACAGCAGACTAGCAATTCTCATGGTAAAAAGTTTACTTTGAATCGGAAGAAATAATTTTTAACGGTTTTTGTAATTTTTAAAAGAAATTAAAATAAGTAATTTAAATATGTAGGTATATATGACGTCGTAAATGTTTAAAGGTACATTTAACCCTAATCATACCAGGTTGCGACTCTGAATCACATTTTATTTTCAAAAATTTTAAATTCTTTAAAAATGTACATATGTAGTAAAATTGACCAGCTATAGTTTCCTTTGATATTAAATTTCTTACCAAGTTGAAATATCGTGATGTTTTGTTTATCATAAAAATAACGTGGTATGATTAGGGTTAAAAATTTAATTTCAGAATATAATATGTGTTTAGACTGTGTAGGGCTGTAGGGGAATGTATCCACAGCTCACTACAACTATTACTACACATTAGTAGTAAATAGTGTTAGTCATTCCATATCTATATAAATAATGTTTTTGTCAAATTTTAACTTTTATTTTTGAATTAGAATTAATTCATTTACTTAATAATTTTACCCTGATACGTCACCCAGTAACAGTTACACAGAAGATCATCTGGTGAAATATCATTCATATGTGGTTGGTTGGAAATAACGGAAATCGGTTTATAACCAGTCAATAAGAATCGGTTTTAGGGACTTACGATTATTGAACATTTTTTATATTTACCAAATTTTTTTTTTATAAACGAACAAAGTATATTTAGGCCTTTTCCCCTGTTTTCGAATGTTTGCTATTTTTCTGTTTTGGACAAATTTGACTTTGATACTCGTAGTAACTTTGTTAGGCGTCCAGCACTTTACTATTGAACTGATAAGATTTCTAATATAAATTCTTCACGAGTAATTTTAAACTCAATAGCCGAAGTAGTTTTTCATAATTTTTTTTTTTTTAGCAATCGAATAATACTGATGAAATCACGAAATGTTCGAACCATGTTCCAATAAATTAAAATACTTTTGAGGCCTTTTAAAAGTGGACTCTCGTAGTTTTTATATTTCTCCGCAAGTATTTTCAAGCACATTTAACGTATAATATTTGAGCATGTTTAAACGGGCCTCAACATGAATGTCAGTATAAACATGCTCTATCATACTCTAATATGGACAAACATGCTTGAGCGTATTCGATATTCGTACGGGAGGTAAAGAATATATTTCTACACAGCTGTTGTTATTTGTAGAGGATTTTGCATCAAAAACCAAGTCTATTTATCGGTGCATCAACACCAATACAACGAAGCCAAACAAATTCTTAAAACAAATTCCTAATCAAATTCTCTCACACATGCAAATATACTCTCGTAAATATATAAAAGAAACACTAAGTGCGGCATCACTTGACTGTTGTTAAACTGGTTTGCATCGTGCATCACTTGAGCAACGACAACACTGTGTGCGGCATGGCCTTTAAGTTGTATTTAAACACCATCCAACCATCCATCCATCATGAGTGAAATTTTAGCTGAGATTGTATTTTTTTTAAATTTCCTATAGACCGTAGAGTCCTAGACGCCCAGACGATAGCTTAACATGTTAAACAAACACATATACAATTTGAAGAAATACAATGTAACTAAAAATACCTAATTGTATGGCTGCTAACATTTCTTCATTCAATATTTCTACAATATCATCATAACTTATCGATCTAGGATAAAAAAAAGTAAAAATTTTTAACAAAATGTATACAGATACACATTACTATATGAAATACCAGTAAAACTTTTGCAATTTGTTACTACAGTACATTTGAGATATGTAATACATTTCAAAATGTTATATATTTTTTCTTTTAAAAAATTTTTGTTTTACAAATATTATGACAATTCTACTAGAAATAATGGCCTTTATATAGTTAGATCAATACTAATAACTATACATAATTCTATTAAAATTTAAGAATTATTTTGAGTGTTTATTTTTGATCTCAAAATAGCTGCAATCTGCTGGGTCAATGGTTCAGTTGGTGATTCCGAATCACTGCAAGACGCCGCTGCCTTATAGTTTCCTAAAAAAAAATTAAATATGCGGTAAAATTGATTCACATTGATCCAAATACACTAAAATTCTAACCATTATTAAGATCACTTAGACTTGGTGATTTTATCATTACATTTGGGGCTGCTGATAATGGATGTAAGTCATCGTCTTCCTCGAGCAATGAACTGGAATATGAATGAGTTGTATTTTCACTACCACTTGAACTATTATTGGATGACAAGTTTGAGTTTGAAACATCTAAATCCTAAATGCGGCAACAAAGAAATAGAATTTAAAAATAACTTTACTCTTAAGTTTAAAAAAACATTTTTATACTTTTTCATCTGAGTCACTACTACTGCTCGAAAAATCTGATTCTGCTTCGTTTGATGAATTTTCGCTTCCATCGCCTTCAGTACCGGGTTCACAGACTTCTTCTACTTCTCCAAGATCTGGTGATGAAGTGTTATTGTAATTTTCATCACTGTCGCTGGACGATTTTTCTGCAATATCTAAAAATAAAAACCAAATATGTATTTTGTGTGTAAGTTAGTGTTAGTGTGAAGAATCTACACTTCTACATATTAACACAAAATCTTTGATATTAATAAGATTTAATTAAATGTAGCATAGGGTGTCCATGAATTAAAAACACCTTATTTGTTAATTAATGTCAGATCAGTTCGAATACCGTACGTTATGGTATATTGTATATAAGAGAACAGAAATGTCCTTTTCTCAAAGAACTGAAAACAACAAATTTCGTATTAGTTTTCGTTCGTTGTATGTACTGATGCCCAGTGCTCCGGAAAGGTTCAAATTATCAGGGTTTAAAATATAACTGATTGGTAAATATAACTGAGAGTAAAAATAACAGGAGGGAGGAGTTTGGAAGTTTATTTATATTTAATGACATTTTATCATCTTTTAAACATATATGGAATGTAGTTGTTGCACTGCCACCTACCTAGGGTACACAGCCAGTAAAATTCGGCAGACTCCGATGAGCTGGTCAGTGGACATGAACATGTGAATTAAATATGGAAACAGATCTAGAATACTATAGGATCATGGTAATAGAGAGCCGATTGATGAAAAATCGGAATACCAAACTGGAGAAGGGAGGAATTGCAACACGACTATTACATGAAGCTGATGGTTAATTGCTATACTGAAACGGTTCTGGATTTTCAAATGTATTTTATACTGCCGCGCATATGTTGCGTGTATTGTAAATATAAACTGAGTGAAAACTTTTGGCTAGTAAATATAACTGAGAGTAAGGTATCAATATTCGCTTGGTGTAAACATAACTGAGTGAAAAATTGGTTCTGTAAATAGTATAACTTAAAATTTTCATACAATTTTTTTTGGTGTAAATATATGCGAGAGTAAATATAATTGCATAAGTATAAATATAACCGAGAGTCTACTGTACTTACATTTCATCTTTTCCTGTATGAGTGGATAAAATTCCTTTGCTGTAACATTATTAGGCTCAAATTCAAGTACTGAAAAAAAAAAATTTTGGGTTGAGTAAAAATACAAAGTTGAAAAAGTAATGTACGTAATGTTCAGAAAGCACTCACTTAATTTACAATATTTAAGAGCTTTTCGGTAGTCCTTTAGCATAACAGCTGAGAGAAACTGTATAGAAAGATATGGAAAATTCGATTTTTATAAAATATTGATAAATACATGTTGGGAATTTTTTTTTTTTTATTTTATGTATACTACATACATACATATATACTTAATGTACATATTTGTAATATTACCTCTGCCAAGAATTCCGTTGGGGCTGACATACTTTCATCGGCGTCTGTATATTCTGATATCGACAAACTTTGACTCAAATCATCATTTGATGGTGATGCAACCAAAACATTATTAACGTTTAATAAATTATTACCATTTGATTCTTCGATCATGATTGCCTGTGTTAAGATATAAGTATAAAAATATATGGCTGATTTTTAAAAATAGATTTTCAGAAAGGAAGTTGGTGAAATGGATGTGGGATATAGGCAGGCACGTATTTAGATAGGAAATATTTTAAGTATCTATTATTATATATCAGTTGTTTATTCATTAAAAACAATATTTTTCAATGATTGTATGTATATGTAGGTTAGGTACAGTTAGTAATAAAAGTGACACTAGTAAATAAAAAGAAAAAAACAGTGATATATGTATATATGTACATTTTTAAGAAGATCGTAACAGTAAAAAAAACTTTTTTAAGAATTTAGGTAAGGAGACAATAAGTGTTATCTAATTTTTTCCAGTTCATTTCATCAACTAATTTTAAGTAAAGCGAGCCTTATTAATTGCTTTCAGTCTATTTGACGTGGATTTAACCTATTTTGCGGTGGTATTTGAAGTAATATTTTCCCATCCTCTTCTTTAAGTGCAATTTTGAGATCATTTTTGTTCTTTACTTGGCTTGTTCTAATTTTTTTGTCCAAAATATTCATTGTATCACAGTATCACGTGCCATTCTTAGATCTGATCAGTTTCAGGATTACACTGTTTTTGAAGTTCAATTCTAATTTCATTTGTTATTTTTGGAGCACTAATTTTTGGGTTTTCATACACTTTTCTCAGTAAATATTTTTGGACCCACCATCTTCTCTTGGCTTGTTTTTTAGAGTTGTACGTTCACCATATCTTGTAATAATTTTATGAATTGTTTTTCTTAATCTTAATTGGAAATTTCTGTTAAGGATTTGCACTGATTATTATTTAAAGTATTACTAATAATTTTTGGCTCTTCTGTTGTGGTTTCTTTTCTTTTTTGATTCATTTTAAAATAATGTATTTTGATAATATTGCACCAACGCGTCTTTATTGTCATAGACCTAGATATTAATTGTGACTTGTTATGTAAAGTCAAATAGGACAATTTTGTAAATTAAATTTCTAAGAAAACCTTTTTAGAATATTAATATCTAGGAACAATTCAGACAATACGAAACTTTTGTGACTTGAAATTGTAAACAATTTTATTAATATTTTTTTAAGTGATACAATATTTAAGTCAAAACATTCAATTTTATTTCCTTCGTAATTATAATTAAGTATTGTGCATTTTAAATAATTGTGTGGAAATTTTTTTTAATAAAAATACCGATTAATTATACAAATTATTCGAAAATTAATGCAATTTTTAACCCTTATGTCTTGTTATTAATTTTAAAATAAAATATTAAGGGCAGTAAAAACAAATTTAAAACGTCACTTGTAATTTTGTCTTTCAACTTAATTTTAAAACATAATTAATATTAATTAACACGACTTCATTCTATGTATGTGTGTATTTGTTAAGTACTTAGTGTATAGAATGCATTATTGGGGTTCGTTATGATAAAAGCAAATAGAAAATATGATTTGTACGAATGTCTACACTTGTTTTTAGTTTCTTAACACCCTCCATTAAAATAACATAAATCTTTTACATATTAAGAGGATGTTCTGAGAGCGAACGATGTAGCTTCACTAATTACTGTTTTTACTTTTCCCTTGTATACATTTATATTGGTTCATAAAATTTTCAAAAGGGTGTATTCATACCTAATTGAGAATTATTTTAGATGGAAAATTGTTTTTACTTTAACCTTTTTCAAAGATAATAATATACTACATGCATATGTAGCTATAATATAATTAAATAAGTCTATCATACCTCTAACATATGCATGTATACGAGTACGTATCTGGTTAAATTTAAAATAATCTTCTTTAAAAGGTTGTTATACATTTATCATAGAACATGGACCATTAAATATCATATTAAATCATTTTAATTAAATATTTGTTTTATAAAAAGACGGTTTTGATGTCTTTTATCGACCGTTTTGTATAAAATATTTTTAATTTTTTTTACGAAATATTAGTGATTTAAAAAAAATTAATACAAAAATAGACCGACATATCCGGCACTCTAGAGTACAAAAACAAAAAAAAAGTTAATTAAATATTTCTAGAAATTTTTCGTCACATCACTGCCAAATTGTCGTTAACATATTTATTATAGATTATGCATGTCGAAAATACATATGTATTTCCAAAAATAAAATTAAAAAAAAAACATTTTATAAACTTCTACAATTTTCCACAAAGATAGCCAAACTTTGGTATATTGCATGTTAGTGCCTATTGCATTTATGTATATTTTTACCATGTGATATAAATTTTAAATATTCCAATAAAACAAACTTTTCATTGACTTCATTTGTCGGTTTTGTTAAAAATTCTTTTTATTTAAGAAAATAATGTGTATGTACATATATCGATGACTTATATACCATATCCGCTAACTCATTTTTATGTACTTTTCAGAAAACAGTAAAAACTAAAGTTGTTTCGTATAGCGTATTGAGTTAGCGAATGGTTAAACATTGCAAAAAAACGAAATTTTCAAAACAAACTTTTTGTGATAATTTTACCAATTTTACCAATATCAATTTAGTGCAATAAAAAAAAATTGGTAAAAATGAGTTAGCTGCTATTGTATATAAGCCATCGATATGTACTAGTGTATCAAACCGTTATATGACGAGATTGGAATAAAATAAAACCTTTCACTCCTTTCTTGCGTTTACTTCCTTATATCATTAAATATTTCTAGAAATTTATGAAGAGAACATGCGCTGAATTTGATGACCCTTATACTTTGAAGAGCATTTACTGTGCTATTATTAGATCTAC
>JANSTT010018935.1:0-12587 GCA_026745375.1 Platyura marginata | reverse complement strand
ATAAGGTGAGGAATTTCTATAAAACATTTTAATCTCTCTCTTCGCAAAACCACCGTATTATCACTGATTCTCTGTCTGGAAAATATATAATCTATATTATGAGCATTTTTCGTTGAAATGCTATAGGCGCTAATAATTATTGTGATAATGATGCAGTCCTCCTTAAGTATAGTAAAACATTATTCTACTAACAAATAACCAAAAGCTTACTGCCTCTGGACATCACTGCTTCCTATATACTTAGGTCTTTAGGTATATCTCTTTAACTTTATTATGTAGGTCCATTAACATCGATCGTCTGAGGAGTTGAGAAATGTCAAATTAATACTTCACATAAAAAAAAAAGATTCGGACAACAAAAACTTATTGCATTACACATAGACTATTTATGAGCTTTAATTGACATCACACATTATTATCAGACGATAAAGCTTATAGCACTGTCTTTAATACAATTTTTCCATTATGACATTAAGTAATGGCCAGGTCACCGGCATTATATACATATACCTACATAAATACATAATGACCATGCCAGGTTAGGGTTAATTTTGCGTAAAGGTGTGATAAAAAATCACATTTCAAATAAAGCAAAAGAAATTCAATTAAATTATACTGAGATTTATCTTTTACTATATTTCACATTTTCTAGATTAATGTTCTTCTTTCTGCCAAAGATATTCCATGAATATAGAGAGTTCTTTGTAGAATATGCTAACAAAAAGGTAATTGCGTTTTCTTTATTATTCGTTAGAGTCCTTTTGTAATTAATTATGAGACGTAAAAATTTAATTATTGCCAGAAGAGAAAAAGTTCAAATTAAAAGACCACAACTTAAAAAAAAAAAAAAAAATAATTTAATTGTTTGAAATTTGTTAATACAAATGGTTTTAAATAAATCCATACTATTTTTGTTGATTACACCGCACGAAGGGTGGTTTATATAAAAATTGTATAAATACAATTTCATAGATAGAAATTAGCCCATCATATAATAAAATTTACATTGTGGTCAGTCTGGCATTATACATATGTACATACATAGATAAAATACCTATAAATAGGGCTGCATTTACTAATGTTATAGGTTTTTTAATGGTTGACTCAAACCGGGCACCTTTCGTAACTAAAATTAATAATTCAAAAAACATTAGATTTCATATTACATTAGATTTATACATTCATAACGAAATTTAGTATCCTACCGAACACAATATAAGTAATAATATTAATATTTAAAATTAATTTTACGAAATGCTGTATGAATTGTTTAGTTAAAGAATGCGCAAAATTTTCTCATACATTTTTTAGATTCATTAGATAGGCAAAATTATTCGTTAGATTCTAATAATGTTTTGATGACCTGTGGATATGTATGGTGTAAAATCGCTATTGTGTGCCAGCGCGCCCCTTGTCCGATAGAAGTTCCTTTTTGACATTATATTTTGTCCAACTGAGGCAAAAACGGTTCAATTCAACCATAAGAAACAAATTTCTAATACATTTTGTTGATTTCTCTGTTCATTATAATAGACAAAATTATTCATTAGCTACGAATAATCTTTTAGAGACCAGCAAATTTGAAAATGTCCATTTTGTGTCAATTAGTGTGCCCCATCATGAGATTTTTAGATATTAACAACTGAGAGTAAAAAATTGAAGGAATAGGGCACAATACTTATGCAATACATGGTATACCTGTATGTAGTGTAGTTATAGAAGATGATTTATGAAAAGGCGATTGTTTTTAACAGAAGATCGTTATATGCACACTATGTAAAAGTAGCTTAAGTATGTAGATTTAAAAACGGGACACAAACGGTTTAATAAAAAAATATGATTTTTTATAGTAGCTTATTTAATATTATTTTAGCTTAGGTTGTAATTAATAGGGATTATAGTCTTTAATAGGTTTACGTAGCTCACGTAAACACAAGTGCTTGTGTAACATCGGAACGATTTTTTTAAAGTAGCTTGAAAATGCTTAATGAACTGATTTCTATTCTTGTGGTATGATATTTAGATGCAACTCATAGCAAAAATTCTAAACTAATTTGAACTGAAAAGTTACTGAAATCAACATAACTTTTTCCCACAAAATAAGTAACATAAATTATAGATAATAAAAATATAAATATTTCATTAAAAGATCAATTAGTTACACGCCCTACCGTTATGGCTCTGCAATCAATTTTAAATCATTTTCATACAATACCAATTACATATCTAACCTAAATCAAATATATCACATGGGTTTCGTTAATCTTTATGTATTGTATAATAAAGAAAGTTTTTTTTTTTTGAGTACTCAACATAATCATTCATCAAAGCTTCTGTTACTTGAAAAAGTATTAATTTCGTCAAATAATTTGAAAATTATATTAAACGTGTATTTATAATGCTTCACAATTTCCATCTTCTCTGATTATGTCAAAGGTTATAGCTATATGTATGTATATGCTATAATATGTTGGATATAATATTTTACAGATATAAATTTCTAAACGGAGTGTTCATTGCGATGTAATAACTCAATTTGTTGTTTGTAAAAGTGGCAAACAAATTTTCACTTCAGATTTATCGTAGAATTGAAAGTTTCAGCCAAATATGAAATTTCGATGCTATGGTTTTATATATTCAGGAAACTTGGAAATACTTCGTTATTAAATTAATTTTACCTTAGTATAGAATTGAAAATTTACAAATTCTTGTCGTTTTTCTTTTTCTTCAGTTACTTGTTCGATCGCTTTTTTGCAGATACAATAAGACCACCAACCACTCAGTGCGTAATTATTTCTATTAGACGGCTGCTGCTGTCAGATTCGATTCCTCTTGGTGGTGTACGAATAATACTTTGCACCACTGTATGTAGTTGTACATTATACATAAGTAAATTTATTTAAATAAATTTACTTTAAATTTTTGCATACAAATTACTATACTATAAACAGAATTTTTAACCTACTATGTAAGAAGTTCTCTTCTTACTTCTTAAGATAAGAAGAAGCGAGCTATTATTTCTATTCAGTGCAAAATACTCACCCACTCCTAGAAATTTATACATATATATATATACAATGTATTATCATAGTGGGAAATATAGCTCATGGTTCATGAATCATGACAACAGTTTAAGGACTTAAGTGAATTTCTTCTATGTCATATCGTTTTAGTTAAACTGGATAACATCTAACATCTAGAAGGATTTTTGAGGTATCACTGCCATCCATATATTATACATACATACTTTTATATAAGAAAATGTACCACACGTACAAAAAGACGTTCTTGAAATGCTAAACGCTCTGTCAAAATTATACCAACATCTATAGCGTTGAAAATGATAAATTTATGAAGTGATGAAAAGAAGGTAGATAAGCTCTTAAACAGTTATTTATGGCATGCATAAATTTAGAATTTTTAATATTTAAGTATAATACATGTTCTTATTACGTTTAAAATATTTCAAAGAATATTCTGATAAATGGATAGATTATGATTGTATTCCGTGCGGAATTTTTGAAGTGAACCCTTAACACTTTTGGGACATAAATATCGTACATGAAACGATAAGATTAAGGAAACATCATTTTTAATGTAAAAATACTTACTTACAGTAGGGAAAGTTAAAATTTGTAATTGCGATAGATACGAGAATTTAATGTTAGCTTATTTTATTTTTCGAAAAAAAAACTGTAAATACAAAATATATTTGTGCTACATAATAGGGGACCACTATTTTGGTTTTACCGTTAACCATTATATAAGACTCCCCATTTTAAATTACATTAAATGTTCATTTCACAGTAGAAGCTACGCAGTCTTCACTTGGCAATCTTTCTTTATAATTTTGGTAGCTATACATATACGAGTATGTAGTATCTAAATGAGATTTAAAATTTTACTTAAAAATACGTTTTTATACTTCGACAGGTTTTTTATGTTCGTGACACTGACACTTTAAACGTTGTACCATCTGTAGTAAATTATGTTATTTTTAAAAACATTTTACTTGCTTCTCCTCTAGTTATCTTAATAGAAAAATCTTTATACATGTAGGTATACATTTTCCTCTCTCTCTCTCTGACGCTGTAATTTACAAAATCTATATCTCTACATAACTGCTGAAAATTTAAATAAATAATAAATGAACTTTTAACGAGGTAAAGTTTTTAAAGTTCAACTTTTGAACACAGACAGTTTCGTGTGTATTGTTAAATGTGAAATAAATTATCTATGGTTATTATGAGTTTAGTTTTTAATTAAGTGGCATTTATTGTATTTAGTGTTAATTAATTAAATATAATTGTTTAATTCTTTGTGTTTGCATTGTATAAAGAGACTAAATTAAATAAGATGTCGATGTAGATGTAGATGTAAATTAAATGAGTAACTTTGATATCGAATTTACAACACCCCCTCAGTTAAAATAGACATGTCCGTCAGTAATAATAGTTAACCCAAAAATAAGCATTTTCTTTTATAATTGACCAAAAAGTATAATAAATTTCCTGTTATTTTCATATATCTCCATACATCATACATCTCCATATTACATAATCAGTTGAACTGACTATGCTTTTTTTACATATTTATTTATCAATTCAATTGGATTGGATATTGGATTAATAAATAAATAAACCAATTTGATTGAAAACTAAATCCAGAATAACGTTATTGTGAAACCAAAACGGAAAATACAAAATCCTAGAGTATGCAAAACAATAAAATAAAAAACACATTTTGTTTATTCTGCAAAAATATTTTCGAGATAGATTTACGCAATCTCTGTGGGAAAGTGTAACTATCTACGAGTATAATCTCATTCTTATACGTAAGATGGAGGAGATTTATTTGTGGAGATGCTTTTAAATTTAAAAGAAATAGAATTAAGATTTTGTGTACTTGAATAAATAAGCAAAAAATAAATTTTCGATGGCAAAAACTAATGGAATTGCCAAAATTTGATGGTTTTCGTAAACATTTTTTGTTAATTATTTTATTGCTAGGGCTAAATTATATTATCTAAAATGAGTGCAACAGAACTTTTCATTACATTTTTTTTTCATTTATTTTTTTAATTAGCATAATAAAAAAAGTGACATGATTTTGAACTTTCTTAGGTAAAGATATGATTTTGAAACTTTGTGTTTTTATATTATTTTGAATTTTAAACATATTTTGACAAATAAATATTGTGGTCAAATCATAAATTAACCAAAAAAATAAATATCGTTGTTTGTATGTATGTCGACTGTTTATTAATGACAAAAGCTATTTAATAAACCCACTTTTCTTTTCATTTTATCGCTATAAGAAAGTAAATACTCAATGTATATTATTTAAAATATTTTGCCTTTGGTGGATTTTTGTTTATCTTCCATTTTCTTGAATATTTATTCAAAAATTAAACATCCTGTGATTATGATGGGATACTTTGTGTTTAAGAAGAGTATAGACATTCCTTTATGTTTATATTGTACGTATGCCGTTGTTGCTGATCCTTCAGTATTTACTTTTATAATAAACGGGAGACTTTTGGCTTTGTTACATAATTGAAAGGAAATAATTAATTTCATCATCAAATCCCTCTATGATTTAGATAATATTATTATGTCGAGTAACATCAAATTTATTAGCTTAGGTAATATAACTTTTGATTTATTTGCCGTATATGAATTTATAAAGTGGCTTTTTTCTAGATGGCGGATATCCGGACGAATCGATATCTTAAATAGATATGTAAGTATGTATATAAATCTACTTTTATACTTGTTCCTTTTATGTAAGTACCCACTTCATTTATAATACATAAATATGTAAAGATATGTAGTACATACTATGTTTAAGTATATAAACAAGTACATTCAACAGACATTTTAGTCATTTTGATAAACTTCAGATAATAACTACCATATATACATTACCTACATACATACATATACTACGAGTATATACCGAAGAAGTTGTTATTATTATTTTTATGATATCATCATCTTAGATTTCTTGTATCTTGTAACTGAAAATAACCTGAAAACTTTTCCAACTTTATTTATGGGGTTTTTCATATGCGCAAAATTCCGACAAACTGAACAAAGGACAACGAAGCCCCTGCAGCAGTTTTGAAGTACATAGTAAAGAACACAGATAGATTATAGAGAACTTTGTCATTTTGAGACTTTTGGATTATTTGGTTAAACGGTTCTGATGTTGGTATATACCTACATATATTTTATTTAGGGTATAGAGTATGTATGTATGTGTGTACGTACAGTCTATATGTTTTGTATTAAGACAGATCTATTTTAAACGTTGAAATGAAAGTTACAAGTTTATCAACTTTTGTTATCTGTAATAGAAAACAATCCAAGAAATTACTTTTAATTTAAAAACAAAATTGTATTATGTATTTTGATTTATGACATTTCATCTCAAACATTACCTTTCAAGGTATTATCACAATTTTGAATTAATATCACTTGAAGGAGGATCGTTCTTATTATACTACATCAACAAATGCGATCACGTTCAACAAAACCTTGGAGTTATTCTATCCTTGAGCATAGCCATTTTCTTCAAGTTTTTAAGCTAAAGATGGTTAAATTCGGCTGTCCAATGGTTCAATGGTAAAAAAACATTTCTCTCCACCCTAATTTAACCAATTTTGACTTAAAAAACTTGAAACTTACAGATTTAAAACACAATTAAAATGACTAAGATCGGTTAAGAAAGAAAAAAAGATACAGATTTTTATTTTGGCCCCTTTTTCGTTATTCACTCTTGTACGTGTACCTATGTCCTATGTCGGAAAGATTATTAACAGTTACAAACGTAAGTATCCCATATGTTGTACATATATCCCACCTTTCTAAGGGACTAACTGAGATATTTTGAGGTATACAATAATAAAAATTGCACTATATTTCACATGACAGGCTTTAATTACAAAAAACATTTTAACGTTAATTAAATATTAAATTTATTACATAAACTTTTAACATAAAACTCTCACTGAACAAATGAACCTATACTCATATAAGGCTTTAAGTTAACATACTCGTAGACCTATTGATTAAATTCTCTTTATATATTATACATAATTATGTATGTAGGTGTAATGTACTCACTATATTCTTTATATACATATTATAAACAAACATTTATATGTTAATAAAATAAATTTTGTAATATTCAAATTTTCTGACAGAGACATCACATTAATTAAAAAGTTTTGGATGACAGATTTTCCTTTTTCACAAAGGGACTTTTAACAACTGACATAGGTATGTGTAAAAGCAGTATTTTATGTATATACCTAAACCTACATTATATCCTTAAAATTACTGGAATAATGAAAATGGTTTGAAATTAAAGAAGCAACAATTCAAAATGTTGATATTTATTTGTAATTTTTATACAATTATTGAAACTACTCGTTTATAAATATTAATTGTAAATGATTTTTGTACATAACTGTGTCACCATTAACAGAAATAAAACTTCATGATGATGCAACATTATGTGTTATAAGACTTTTAAAAACATTTAAATAAGTAGTTCATTAATATTCGACTTTAGCTATAAGGATGCTAAAGATATGAGTTTTGGAAAAGCAACAAATATTATTCATATTAGAGACCCTTCATGTATGTATAAGTATTTAATATTTCGACTATTTAGAAAAGTTTTATATGATGTGTGATGTTATTCAAAGGGTATTATAGTTTTGGTACGGAATTTGTAACACCTCTTAATATTCAATACAGAAAAAGTTCCATGATCATGAATTTTATTAAATTTCTAGGGTTTTTAATCATTTATATGAAATTTATTCCGATTAGTGAAAAATGAACGTAGCAAAAATTCTATGAATATAGACCGAAAAGTTCCATGACCTACCGTTATGGTGCTACAATCAAATTTATTTTATTTCTAGGGTTTTTAATCATTTTTATTCAATTTACTCAATCAATTATAGACAAAATATTGTCCGTGTCCGAGTCGTAGCTATTTATTCCTTCTTTACTGGTTTATTGTAATAAATAATTTTAATATTACCAACATTTGAAATTTTATTTGCTAAATTGGTAATAGTTTTAATTTTTGGTTTGAAAATTTTGTATTTTTGTTTAAATTTAATTGAATTTTAAATACTACATACATACATTTAGGTATGTATCTATATACAATACATTCATATGAATTCGACAATAATTACTGGTTTACATTGTCTAAAATTCATTTATACTTACGACAAGACATTTCTTCAATTTTACCAACGAAACTACATTTTCAAAACAATATAAAAAGGATAATTTCCACCTTTATGTCTTCGAGCTAAGCCTTCTTAATTAGCCCTAATGTTCTATAAATAAAACCCATTTTTTTTATTCGGATATAATGTATGTATGTTTGTACCTATTGTCTGTTACATAGTAAATGAAATTGATTTCGATTGATACTAACATAGATAGAATACACAAAATCTACGAAATTGACGAAATATATAGTTAGATATAAAAGGCAACTAGCCATTGTTTGGAGAAGACTTTATAGAACCAGATTTTCTACCAAATATTGACACACTGGTTAATACGGTGTTAGCTCTTTTGTTGATCGCACACCGACATCCTCTTGAATATTTCCATAGACATACATCACACCCATATATTTGATATAGACATCTGAAATAGAAGAGGGTTTTGTATTATATCACAATTTATTGTTCTCGGGCAATATTTTTGAATCCCAATATTCCAAAGGTAAAAGGAGGGCACACAAAAACAATCGACAAAGCTTTTCCCTCCATTATCTCACCAGGTATGTATCAAGGTACAAAAATTAATATACAAACATATATGTATTGTATATACATTTAGGGCTATATGTATATATAATATAGGCAGTTACAAAATTAATTAAACGTAGTAACAATATTTGTTCAGGCTCTATAATATAATGGTTTTGATGAAGTCTTATAGCTCTTTGTTTGGCAGCGGGCGCTTTGACATTGCCCTCAAAAGGTGTTGTATTATTCTCAATTATAATGGATGATTGATTACGGTCTTTGGTGTTGAAAGTAATTATGATTTAGAAAATATTTTAGTTTTGCCGAAAATTCAATGAATCAGATTTAATGAGAGAAAATCTCATCTCCCATACATAATTTGAAGGTAAAGGTATTAGGAGTAGGTATCAGGGTATATAAGTGTTGTGTGGGTGTATCAGCAAGTAAATATGTAGGTAAAATGGTTTAGGGGCAATACCAAATCGAGCATAGGATAAAATTTGCAGTACGCATCTACTTATAATGTGGCTTAGTTTTACGATGTGTGCTTAGCAAAGTTCTAAGTAACATTTTGTCTATTAAAATTAATATGTACAAGAATGACTCGAACACTTTTTTTGGTTCTGTCCACAATTTGTTTTATCATCCCGAATCTAATATTCTAAGTTCATAAATACGAGGGAAAAAAATAATAAATCAAAATTGCTTTCCAGATAATCTATAAGAAAGTTCGTTTTTAAGTTTTTCATATCAATCATTTTTCACTAGCCTTATTCTACATCTACATAATAATGCTGAAATAAAGTTCTATTCATTATCTAAACTTTTATAGATTATGTACGTACACATATGTAGATAGGTGCTTATTAGGGGTGGCACTATATATATACGTATATTGATAGTAGATAGAGTGAATCAAAGAAAACGCCATATGCATAAAGAATTTGTGTGGTATAAATTTACATAAAATCCTATTTTTGAATATAACCAATCCAATTTAATATGCAAAATGAACTATAATTTAGACAAATTCTGTTCCGGCTTTGGCTCTATGCAATATATGTTCCGCACACAGGTAATATTTTTCATGATTGAATGGTGGATACCTACTACATATATATTTGTGTAATCTGTTCAATTCAGATTTTCAATTTCCTCCTTAATTATTTTCACCCATGCCAAGCCTTAATATTTACCTGCCGTAAAATTAGTTTTTGTTTGACTCTGTGGAAACTGTTAAGATATAAACGATATAAATTTCCTTTTTCGTTGTATTTCGAGTGAACCTCTTAACAGATGATAAAATGAAAAATAAAAACTAATTAATTAATAACTAAGATTAAACAGTATTTGTGCAATTGAAAAAAAAAATATTACTCTCGATAAAAAACGGAATATTTCTAATTAACTATAAGATTGTTTTTCAATTAAATTAAATTCATAACGATCATTTTGCAAACCAATTTGCTGGATAATGATGGAAATTATTGTTATGAATAATGTACGTGGAAATAATAATAAATAATCTTAGAATAGTTACAGACCACTTAATTACGCAGTGCCGATTACTGAACTACTGATGTGTCTGTTTTTGAAAAAGATGTTATATAGGCATATAGGATATTGTTCAGTCGAATGTTGGCGTACAAGTTGCCTTAAACCGTGACTGCAGAACATATGATCAAAATTCTTTGGCATACAATGGAAATCTGATTGAAAGACCCCCAGATATACTCCAATTTAACAGAACACATATAAACATGTCAATGTAGAAGAGAAATCATAATAGATCCCAAACACTATACAGAAAAATACATCTTAATTATATGAAAATGTCATTTTCTTCATTCTACATGATGACATTTTTCCAAATGATAAATATTAACCTATTGCATAATATGCTAAGTTATATCTCTTTAATAAGAAAAAAATATTTTTACCAGGCTTATTTATATACCAGCTATATTTATACTATTCCAAACCCTAAATGACACTAAAATTTATATTAAACATAAACAAAACATATCTCAATTTTAATCGTCATGTTAAATAATCTTTAATAGGGAAAATGGTTTTTTATAATCTTTTCTTTGCAGAGCCACTTGTTTCTGTTATAATAAAAGTGTCAGTATTTAGTAAGGACAACAACCATAAAATGAAAAAAAAAAGTGTACACCAAAGATAAGTCCACATCATTAATCAAAAAATTTTTGGTCCCATCTTCATAACAAAAAATAAATGACAAGTATTAAAGGAATGAGGAAAACGGCAATTAATCATGTAATCACCTCTGTGAGTAGCTGAAATGGCAGATTTTAGATATACTAACACAAAACAATACAAAATGTTCTTAAATTGATTAAGTTATCACTCGATTTTAAGTAATTCATTAATTTCTTTTAAGAATCTGTTTCCAATAGTATATATATATATATATATATATATCGACCCGACGTACATATATTAGGTATGTATGTAAATATGTACATATACATATGTAGTTGCTAATCAATCATGATGCAAAAATAATTACCACTCCCTAATAACAAAAATACCAGGATTAAGAATGTGACTCACTAACACCTGTTAATCAAAATGTCTGACTTCTTCTAGAGATGGTTGTATTATTTGTGTCCTTTGAGAAATGGGAAATGATATTGATGATGATAATCATTAATTTGCCTGTTATCTTCAATCTTCTTTAAGAAGTAATTTCACAACTAGCTTTAAATCTAAACTACATATATCCAACTGGTCTGTTTTTAGGTAGGTACCTACATATCGTCCTGTCTCTAGCAATACCGCCTATCTGACATTTTTTTTTGACATTCGTATTTGTACAGATATCATTATAGTTCTTGTGGAAAAGTGTTTTATATGTCTCTCCTGACAAATTTTAAAAAATGTTAGATAGGCGATATTGCTAGAGACAGGACGATATATTACAGTCTGTTCCTACAGTCTGAGACTTTTTGTCCAGTTATAGATGTCAAATTCACCATAGTCTGCCTCGAATTGTGTTAATAGATATGTGAATATCTGTTTCCACTAATTTTTGTCCTGGCTATACCTCAAATTTAACGTTGGGTTATTTTCAAACAGGCTAAGAATCACTTTATCCTCATTTGTAGTTATTCTATTTGAGCCTCTATCTGGCTCGTCGTTGACGTTCCCATACTACTTATACCTGGTTTTTACCACTTTTTCATAAATGTTATCGATAATTTTGTGTATTTCCCTTTACTTTTAATTTTGGTTCTTTTGGATGAGCCACTAAGAATCATTTCAAATCGTTTTTTAAACTTTTCACTCATTTCGAAATTATGTCTCGAAATTATATCTCGAAATTATGTGATAAGGCGCGGTAGGTAGGTTGAATAACGTAAGCAATTTGCTACACGTTTCTGTGGAACAGACTGTACTGTACATATATCTACATACCATATATGATGTCAATTTTAAAATATATTTAAATAGATGTGAACGTTTTTAATTGAATGAATTGAATTTTGATACAAAAAGATTTTGTCTCAAAGGACATCAAAATCCTATAAATATTGTAATATATTGTGTATGTATTTGTGCCTTTTTTTTCAACAGGATATCCTTCGAGAATTTTATGAAGTTAATTTAGCAATACTTAACGAACAAATTTATGTGAATAAATTTTGACATTTTCCCTTTAGATTTTCATTACCATTTACAAGAATTTGTAATGAAATAACCGAAATTCCTCTCTAATATAATATTATATGGTCAAATGTATATCTAGCGTGTATTATATCTATGTATATATGTA
>JANSTT010018934.1:0-54199 GCA_026745375.1 Platyura marginata | reverse complement strand
AAATATATATATATATATATATGTATATATATATATATATATATAAAAAACCAACTCAGCAAGTTTCTAATATACTTACAACAATATACCGCCATATTTCGCCCCATAAAAAGCCTCACCACTAAATATTATCTAGACACAGTTCGGATATCCTCTATCAGGACGGACTATGGTATGTAATATAAATTGAATAAAATAATGATAATGGGGGTGATAGGTCGATAGTGACAGACATATGTACATCGTTTTGCATTAGCATTTTGTAAAGGAATTCCTTTTTATATCAATTGTTTTGATCATTCAAATTGATATATTAATGGCTTTGCTATACTTATGTAATAACAGTCGAAGTATGGTATAAGGGATTTTTTGGGACGATTGGAGTATTTTGAAATTATTAGTAGGTTGAAGAAGTCCCATAAATTCATCTGAATAGACTAAAAATAGATTTTAATACCTACAACATACTTATATACGAAAATTTAATTTAAATACCACAAAGCGAATAATATATGTACGTACATACCTATAATGTGCGTATATTTATTCCCTTTGAAAGAAGGATGACTTAATCGTGCTTAATCAAAATTTAAAAAAAGGAATTGCGATACATGTATGAAATTAATTTGAATAGGAATCTTAACGTTAATCTATTCGAAATTATACAGAACGATATTTATTTGTCTCATTCCAACATTTTGTTCTAATTTTGTAATATAAATTTAGTAATATCAAAACAAATTATGTTGGAATATGTCATCAAAACAAAGTACATATTAAGAGAATTATATAAATATATGTAGGTATGTATTGTACAACCAGTAGGTAATTTATATTGTTGGTGAAATCATGATTTGAAGATGAAAAAAAAACTAAGACAAATACGGAGAGTTTGAGCTTTTCTCTAGAAACAACAACAATGTAAACCTAAGTACCTACATTAAAAAATTACTAAATTTTAATTACACAACATGTAAATCTAAATGTGCATTATGCACAAACAAATTCAAACAAAATTAAATTAATTAATTATTCTTCATTAAGACGACCACCAAACCCGTTTGGCAAAAGTAACAATAAAACTAAATTATAATCTAATTATATAAACAAAAGTCATACTTTATTAATTAATTTATTGTTTTATCTAAGCTCGCTGTAAGTATATATGTATATATAGTAAATATGGCAATTTTATGAATTTATGTGCACTATAAGTTTGTCTTATATATTCCACTTAATGTGTGTAGTAGCAAAAATAAATTATATTACCTACAATAAAAATAACATATAAAAAAATATATGCATTGTCTTTCTTATTAGAATTTATTAGGTCATTTTTAGGTTTAGTTTTGTACAAATTTTAGATTGTTTTTTTTTAATTCAAACTTGTATTGGTATTAATCGTACCAGCTTGTAAAATTTATTGTTGGAAAATTTTTAATTTTTTATTGATTGGTAAAATGTAGTAAAATTGACTAATAATAGTTTTCTTCTTAGCACATGAAATATCATCATAAATTCCGTTTATTAGAAAAATAACGTGATAGGGTTAAGTTGCTATACTTTGAGAAATAGCACTTTCAAAATTGTTATTTTGTTATTTAATGGATAGACATGTTGTTCTACTTTAAAGGAGAACCATATTGCCATCTCTTAAGTAATGTAAATTTTTAAATCACTTCAGAATATTCGAAGAAAAAGTATGTGCGCACACTAATTACAGCGATATATCTTAAATTCCATACCTTCAGAAAAAATATTACGATAATATAAAAATTTAGCATTTATAGTATGTTAAAATTGAACCAAATACCAGATATGTAAAATTCTTATTACCGGCGTACATATAAGAGCAGAAAATTACCATAAATTTAAAGTCAAATTTTTCATCAAAAAATGGAATGTTTATCAAATTATGTATAAAGGAAATGCTTTAAGATACACAAAAAGATGAATAAGTTCCTAATTATTGTAGGTACATACACAAGTTAAATAACTAATTATAGATTGTAATTAGATTACCACCATATATGCCTCTATAAATACAGAATTATAGATGAAATTTGCAATTCAAAATTTTATGTAAATTTATTGTACGCATAGGTATAACGTTAGACGTTACCTTTATGCTAACTAACCTGATGCTAACTGAATTGTCTTAACTCTCGATAGGATGAAAAAAAAACAACATTTCAATTATCAATCTATTTAATATAAACAATCCAATAAACAGGAAGTCTCTAGAGGTCAGTTTTAGTATACAAATACATGTTTCAATTCACCGACAAATACCACACTCTACCGTTATGGCGGTGCAGTCATTTTATTACAAGATGTGATAATGGAAAAGAAAGACGGGTGAATGTAGATAATGATGAGGGTGGAAGTGATTTGAATTAAAGGGAGCGTTGAAATGCGAATGGAAAAGAGAGATGGAATAATTTTCATAATAATCTCACCCTTGCCCTTCTATTTCTCTTATTTTAACCTTTTCCTTTATTTTGGGTGAAACATAATTTATAAAAATTATTCAGGTGGAAGCATCGTCAACTTTACTAAGTAACAAATGTTAAATATTTTTTTTAAAAAAAGACTGATTATTAAAAGGTAATTTCTGGAAAACTAATTTGAAAGTAATTAAAAATACATCGAGTTGTAAGCATATCCTTCTCTCCTCTATGCTATGAAATGACATTATCAACTAAATTTATAGTGGAGCTATGCGTTTTCTTTAAACTTTAAATTAAATATAATTTTTAATATCTGGCCATAAAAACTTGACTATCTTCCTACTCTGTGTGTAAAACTAATGGACAAAGATCAATTTTCATTATAACTAGTTATATATTACGTTTATTGTTGAAAGCTTATATATTCGAGCTTTTATAAATAGAAAGCAATTAAAAACTACTATTTATTTAATATAAAAACATTCTCTGAGCTGAGATGTGCTAAAATAAAAAATATCCCCCACTTATATTTTGCTATTTATTAGTTGAGAGTTTAATAAACTCAGTTCATTGTTCAACTTCAATAAAAATGAGAAATATTGGATTTATGTCTAATAACTTGAGTTTATAAAATGAAGTACGATACGAAGAAGATTTCTATTTTCTTACGTAAGAAACACATTGTATCTAATAGAAAAAGTTTCTGTTTCAAAATTTATCCATAACGGCCTATAGTCTTCCTTCGATAAAAAGTCCTAGGTCTTGCAACAAATCATAATTTTGAAAATGTGAATATAAGGCACATCTAAATCAAAGGCCTAGGCTTTGATATTACGCCATATGAACTGCGTAAAAAAAATCAGATAAATCATTTGATAAGCTACTGAAAAGTGGTAGATATGTGGTAGATATGTGGTAGATATGTGGTAGACACATGGTAGATATGTGGTAGATATTTGGTAGATAAGTGGTAGATACGTGGTAGAAAAGAATAATTGGACTTCTATTCGAACACAAGACCTAGGACATTATTTTCTGGAAATGAAGACTGTAGGTCCGGTCCAGCCACAGTTTATGGAACTCTGGTTTAATTCACCGAACAGACCATCATTTTTAGAGTGTATATTTAATTTAGTCCGTTTGGTATAAATTTTGCAAAATCTTAACATATTCAAGAACGAATTTTTAATTTTGGATTTTTTAATTTTTTATTTCTAAAAGATATTGGTAATGGTAATGGATAATGGTAAATAATAGTAACTTTCATTGCAAAAATAAACGTACACAAATGTGTCAATATCCCTATTTTGTTTTTTTATTTCTAGATTCTAGAGGCTCATTTTAGAAATTTTTTCTTCTCCTTTAAATTAAATTAATATTATGATAAAGTTTAATTTCTATCTAAAAATTATGCAAAAATCAGAAAAGAAAAAGAAAAATGTTATTTGCTAGTATGTAACTCATGTAAATAAATGTTCTTTCCTTCTACCGTATATTTTTGTTTACATTTTTGTCCTTGGTCCTTATTTCCGACCAGATAGATATCAAAAAGGTATTAAAAATAACTATTTTTCTCAGAGACATTAGTTTGTTTGTCGGAAAACTTTTAAATGTATTCAAGATTCTTGCACGTAATACATAAAAACAAGTCATATTTGACCCCAAAATTTTACATGTTTTACATAAATTGCTTACGCTGATCAAAGAAAATATTTCATTTGTGGCGTCATTACGCGAGTATAATTTAGATTGTTTGGTTGATTATAGCTTTTAGCTACATTATATACATTATGTATGTACAATTGTACATAGGTATACCTACATATATACTATTAATATAATGTACCTACTTCAATATATATGTACGTACAACGTACATTATATCATGATGAATATTTGAAATATTTTTCTAAACACCGACTCAGTAAAATTTAAAATAAAATCGAAATTAATCACAATCATAAATAATATACGAGAGTCTAGTCAATTTATTATATATAGAAAAATCTAATTAATAAAAACTAAAATAGACAAAATTTGTAGGTATAGTGACTGTTCTTTTGAAAATTAAAATTATGAAAAATTTAATTCAATTTGCATTAATTAATAAATAGTTTTATTAATCAATCTTTTCTAAAAAGTGCTGCCCTTCAAATGTTATAGGGTATAGAGAACAATTTCTTCTTAGAAGTATAAGAAATTTAAAATTTGGATTCCAAGTTTCGATATAACTCTTCAAAACATACGAAGAGAATTCCAATTAACCATCCCCTGTACAAACAAGGGATACATTTATTTAAACGCTCAAAATGATTTAAAAAGACTATGTGTTTCAGATTTAAGATGAAATTTAAAATTAAAGAAAAAATACAATAATCATTATGAAAAATACCAATCCTGTATGGTATAGAGAAGATTTGAAGAATATACACGAACACTAATCCGATTGCTAACATTTAGGTCGTTTAGTAGATGATTCAGTAGTTGGATTTTTTTTTTTGGAAATATAGAATTTAAAATTGAATTTCCTTTTCGATTAATGTCGAGAAATCAGTATATCTACTCTTCAATTAAAAATACAGTTTCAAACTAATTTAAATTTCCTTATCTTCAAACAAATACCATTTTTCATGTTTTTAATCAATTTCATTTGAAATGAAAACAAAAAAAAAAAAACCTTATGAACACCATAAATTATGAAAATTATCTAAAATAATTTATTTCTTTAATTAAAATAACATTAGTTTAACACGATAAGTACACTTGAAAAATCTCTTAAACAATTTTACAATATCTCTAAGCGTTCAAAATTAATTTATGGCTAAATGTGTGACTGCAATTAATAATAACAAGTTTAAGAGTTCAAAATAATTAGAAAGTAAGTATATGTTGTGTGTACCTCTACTATGTACGCGCGGGATTAAATTGAATTAAGCGAAAATAAAAATAAAAAAAAAAAAAAAACAGACAGACAAAATACCGTCAAGCAACGCAAATTATGTTCAACTTCAAATATATTACAATATTGAAAAATGTCGTTTTGATGGATATGCCAATTACTGAATCACCAATCACCGTGTCCTCATTTTACGCTAATCCCAATATAATTGTACACTAACTTTATTACATGATGTAATAAAATACATGTGTAGAGTATATAATATATTATAAAATGTTTATGTATAAAAGTAATTTTAAAGCCTAATGAAAGGAAAATGCTGCGTGAAGTTTATATTTGGAGTGACGTAAAACATTTTCCAACACATTTATCAATGGTGTTTTGGTATCAATTTTTGGGGATCTCGAAAATTAATGTTAACTGTTAACGTCTCATTAATCTGATGTTCAAATTAATTTCGTATGATGTTTACAGGGAGGGGAGAATTTTTGATGTTTCTTTGATTTGTTTTTTTTTTCTTTGTTTTTGATATTAACAACATTTTTTTTTATCATTGTTCCTTCTGTGGTAGCAGATGTTTTTTGAACGTTTTTTTTCCAGAGAAAAAACAATTTAAATCGAAAATAAGCTCAACGATGCTAAAAAGAATCGCCACACAAATAATTAGGAAGTTTAAATGAGGGTAACAACTTTTGTTTTATTTTTAACAAAATTATGTCTACATTTTCGGTATACTTTGAAATAAAAATTAAGTAAATAGGCACTTTACGCTGGTTTTGTGATTATTTGTGTTGTGATATTAAAAGATTTGAACAGTTTTCGTGTTTTGTAAAGGTTAAGTTTTAATTAGGTATAAAAAAAAATGTTTCATGGGAAGATCTCGACTGTTTTCAAATTGTTTTCTGTCCAAAGTTTTTACTTTCGTTAAAAAAACGGCAATAAAATAAAATTAAAATGTAATTTAAAAAAACAAATTGAACAAGGGGGAGCAATATACTTAAGACGTAATGTTTATGGATGATTAGGAAAAATTGTTATATTAATTATTTAAATTTATTGCTACGTTTATGGATGATTATCATTTATGAACTGTATTGACAAAACATTTAATAGGTTTGGAGTCAAAAATAGGTACAGTTAACTATTAATTATATTTTTTATGCCATTTTTCAGTAAATCATGTTGATTACATGTAAAATATAGAGGAGAGTGTGGACAATTGACAATCAGAGACAATCATAAGCAGAAATTCAAATCAAGTGAAGAGGCATAAGCCAATAACTGAATAAATAAGATAAGTAAATTCTTATATATGTATAGTTATGGATTAAACGTACTTTGATGACGATTCAGAGAATCCTCATCTAGTGAATTCATATTTGTTTTCATTAATCAAATTGTTATTATATTAGTTCAGGTAATTACTTAAACATAAAATGAATGTAGAAATACACAGATTTTCTATATTAAAATAAACGCCAATAATTATAAGAATAGAAATTCTGCCCAAATTCCACAATTACACAAAAGCTTGAATTCAATTAAATAAAGCTAAAATGGACCCTTTTCCTCATGCAATATTCAAGAAGTAGGTAGAAAATTGTTGTTTATGTGATATATCATTTGAGGGTGTTTTATTCTTAAAATCTGCCACACCAAGTCCTTAACAGAGATTTGCTAACATTATTAATTAGTATAACACACACATTATACCACCTTATGGAACTGTATATATAAATAAATCCATTAAATAATAAATTTTATTTATATATAATTGAATTTTACCATAGCAATTAAGACATTGTGGTACATTATTTTAGCCATTGTGGTTTCGCTTAACATTAACTTTATCTTATAGCATGTACAGCATAACAAAACAAAGAGAAAATTTAAATAAATAACGTAGGGGGTTAACAGTTTAATTTTGAAAGCGTTCACCTCAAATAATCGTAAATATTATGTGTACCGAGGTATTCCAAAAAGGTGAACATGATGTAGAATATAGGAAAAACTGGTACATCTGGTACAATACCAATGGGCGATAATTTGTTGCTGGCGGTTAATTGAGTATATTACAGGATTACATTATGTAGGATTAGAAAAGCTTACAGCCAGGAATAATAATATTTTCTGACTTTATATTATGTAGAAAATCAATATAATAACAAGTGATTATACGCTTTATAAGTAGGCAAAAGGTTGGCTTTATACTAGATTAAAATAAGAAGTCAGTCATTATAGGTTCTTCTTGTTAAACAAATAAGTATGTATATTTCTCAGGTATATAGAAATTGAATTAAACTGACGCCGGTTAGTTCAGTTTCCACTTTATTTGTGGTTTATTTAAAATGAATATTATCAGTTGGTAACACTAGAGCTAATTAATATGGAATATGCTGACGATGTTACGCATTGATCAGACTATACTTTTTTTGCTGATTAATTTTTTTTTTTTTATTCGACCATTGATATTAGTTATATATATAATGGGCATCAGAAAATTGTATGTAGATACACGTACAAAGTACATATATACATATGTAGATAGTCCACAGTCATATACATACAATAAAAATAGTATCACATTAATGAATAAAAGTTTTCCAACTATAGTTACTATAATATAAATTACAATTCTCGAAAAGAATTTCTATAATGCCAACTCTTGAAATATCTATAAATAAATAAACAAAGATTAAATTCAGAAGAAAATATTTCAGAACATAAATTGATAGAAATGGACTAGAAACAAATTTGTTTTCTTATCTCTAGAAATCATTATTTATATGTATAATAAATCAATGTTTAAGTAGGCAGAAAATTCAATCAGCAACCTTGATGAAAGACAAAACAAGTTTACACGTGTGTCCAAAAAATTATTATATGTCTGATGCTGGTCTACATATTTATATGATCTAAATCTTATACACAGACATTTGTCTATAGAGAGATTGTACTTATATTCGTACTCATATACATATATGTTGGGTATAATAATAAATATTTAAATCTTAGCCAACAGAATAAAATTTTTAAAACTTACATTAAATATTTCCAATAAAGTGTAATAAGACTTAAGTCGACAACATCCAACAGCCATATCGGATGAACAAAAAATTAACGTCCCTTATTTGAAACTTTACCATACAGTTTTGTTAGCAAAACAATTCCACCACTAAATTCCATGTACAATAAATCCACTACTTTACTTAATCCAAAAAGAATAGATTTTAAATTAAATTAAATCTCGATAATAAAATTTAAATTTGTCATCAAGTCACTTACTCACTTTATAGTTACTTATATTAAGTATATGTACTTGTACCATACACCATTCACACACTTTCAAGAATTACTCAAGAAACAAGATTATCACATGGGAGAACTCAAGTACAACAACGTGCAATGATTTTTAATTTTGTTGTATTTATATATATAGGTATAGATATAAGTATATATATATATTTTACATTTTTTTTTTATCGAAGAGACACCACACATTTAATTTTATTAATTATATTTACACTCCATATACCTCTATAGAATACAACATCAACTGTTAAACGGCGCGGATATTAACCAAATAACTAAATTTAAATTGCGACCGTTCAGGTTGAATTCACGTATTATACTGTCCCGTCCAGACAGTCTCTTCTGCCACTTCGGTGTGTATCTGATCTGGTGTTCGAAATTCGAAAGGTTTTTCTTTCTGTTTTTTTTTTTTTTTTTTTGTATACAATATACGTACATGCGCACTGTGAACGGTATTTGAATTACTATTTTCGCGCAATTAATATTTACTTTCGCCGCATTTTATCCATTTGGTATAAACAAAAGGGAACCGTTCACAATGATCATGAGTTTTAGATTTCGATGAAATTCTACAGAAAATTATCGCTTAAAAATCATTCTATTGTGAGTGACTAAAAGAAAATTGAGGTAGTCAGTGGTACAATTGAATGAACTAGTTATACAAACTCTATTCTGTATTATGGTGGTAGAAATGGATATATGTATGTAGTATGTACAAAAGGTATGTATAAAGAGAGGTGTTACATACATATGTATATAATGTACGTAATGTAAGTAACTAAAACTGGGGAAACTTGTGAAAAGTATAATACAATAAGCAAGGAAACCACTTGAATGAACGAATTGAGCTTAACGTATTCTAGAGGATTTTGCTTTATATATGAATGTAGCCATATGCATTGTAGCTACATATACCTGCGGCTATATCTGAGTAACTTTTAGTATTAAATTATGCAACGTATGTATGCGAATGGAAATAGAGAAGATCCTGTAAGATTATAAACTAGAGAAAGTTTTGGCTCGTTTGAAAATTATAAACGGAAGAGATCTATAAAACTTGTTAAACGCTATATGTGTATATATATATAATACCTATTATACACTTTTACCTATTTGCATTTGCATTTGAACTTTCTTTAAAAATCGATAAATTACCAATCACAAATTATAAGAACTTGGAGAACGGTAGGGGTATTTTATTATAAAAGTTCCTCATATTGAAATAACTATTTTAATGGTTGGTCGCTTCTATTTTCATTTAACGCAACTATGTTGGCGTGTACAGATATTGCTAATAATATGGTTCTGTCACAAAGGAGAACGAAAACAGAACATAGAGGAGGATATTTTACATTTTGTATAAGATCAAAGCTTTACTCACTGTCTAAAGTTGTTGAACTATATATGGACAATGTACAATGTACATACAGATACAGATGGTTCTTGTTTTCGTGTAGAACTCGAGAGAATTTTTATTGTGCAGCAGTTTAGCCAAGTATTTATGGAAGATTGTCAATTTTGCCGTCGTTAACAAGGAATTCTATAAACGAATAGAACATAGAATATGTAAAGAATTGCTCAAATACAAAAACAGTAAAAATTCCTTATGCAATTTTAATTAGTCGATAAAAACATTTAATTGGAATTTAAAAAAAAAAAAAATTATTTTGAATTAAATTTAAATTTAATAAAATTATATTGCAAAGAGAAAACATAATAAACTTATAACCCTCTACACCAGACAATATTAACCACCAATCTCCACACAAGTAAGTAAACCCCAAATGAAATTATTTATTCTCATCATATGCCCGTACACCCTTATTTTATATCGACCACCAAACCACTTTGCGCTTTAAATTATGGCACCATAAATTAAAAATAAAATTAAACCAAGTTATGGCCATCCGTGATATGAGAATCCAAAAATTTTACACAAACGTTCAACTTACTTACCAATAAACGATCAACTCTCGTATAACACTGAGATTTATATCGATTTAGTACCAAACATAAAAATGTCGATATTATGTCGTGAATGAACTTTATATAGCTTTTTGTCTAGCCCCAAAACGTATAGAATTTGTATATAAATTGTTAATGGTTATTGGAGTTTGTAATGTTTTACAATAAATTTTTAAACAAAATGAAGGTATAAAAACGCTTTCCAAATGACTTGAATGAATTTAGAGAGCTTTTCGAATAGATTACAAATTTAGAAATTCCATAGCTGACGACAACATTGCAATAAAATCGATTATTGTTTATAAATACATACTTACATCGATGATTTTCCAATAAACTACCCCGCTCTCCCTCTCCACTCGTGCAAAACTAATTTAACCCTCTAGAAAACTTGCGTCATTAGATATGATATATATATGTATGGTTAAAGTCATTTTTTATTTGTCTAATTTAAGTCTGCCACAATAAAGTTGATGATGTTTTGCAATGAAAAAAATTGCTTACAATATACAATGTACATTACATACTTATGATTTTATATATGTATATGTACAATACATAGAGATAGCAAAAGAATTTTGACCTCAATAATTTGGCTAAAATGTTGATATTACTCATCAGTTTCAAAGCTCTTTTTTTAAGAAAAAATATCTTTTTAATGAGCTTCTAATGAGGTAAGTATGTAGGCAATATACTTCGGTATTGTATTTATATATAGAGAGGCCCAAACTTGAACATTGCTAGATATATGTACAAGTACATAGATAGATTGGACTAAAACAACATAAAATGATAAATTGTTTTTTGACTGGTTTTCATATTTCGAAAAGTCATCACAAACGCGTCAGTTGATTAATTAGACAGATTTCCAAGAATGATGATGCCCTCTCTTGCGCTATGAGATTTTTGAATTTCAACAAGGATACAACACACAACGCCATCCATATATAATACCAGTTAATTACTTATATACTTTAAGAGAAATCTATCTATCCGAAAACAAATTGAAATTGCTATAAAAACAAATTGATGGAATTCAAATATTTATTTATTTGCTCCAGAGAAAATGTAATTGACTCTATTGACAACGGGTAATGGGTGATTTTGTCTGTTTTTAATCTATATTATAATATTTATTTGGAAGCGTTGAAATCACAGAACCGAAATATTAAACAGTCAGAAGTTCAAATACCTCTCGAACAGTTTATTTTAATAAAAACAAAATAAAAAAAAAAAAAAAACTTTTTGATTGACGTGTAAATGAGAAATTGTATAAAGCATTTCAATAGAATTAATGAAAACAAAAATATTTTGTTTAATATCAATTGATGAACGTGCCCGTCAATTTATGTTATTTTGGCATTAATCTTTTATTTTTTTTTACTTTATTTATTTAAATATTTACTAATTGCTAAGTAATTTGTGGAATTTGTATATAAAAAATTATCAAAAAAATGTCGACTAGGTTTTGTTAATAATTTCTAACATATTTTATTGAAAAAAAATTGGCTACTGTAAAGTAAAAAATTTAAAATTTGTGGGCATTTTCGTGCACTACACTAGACAAATAGATTTTTTGTGTACTTGTGATTTCTTAATTCAAACAGAGAAAAAATAGGTATATACAGGTAGAGGTACAGGTTATGGGTTGAATAATATTTACTTAGTCCAAATCAAGTTGATACAGTTCTTGACCAAAATAAAACTGCCCTATATTATACCAAAAGAATTACAGTCAAATTAAATAGAGCGTTACTGGTATAACTAATAAAAAAACAAAAACTAATATTTTTTTAAAAAGTCCAGACGTTCTCTATAATTGCCCGGCACCGAATTACCTGATTTTCAACTTTTTCATACAAAATATGCCTTACATACTTATTTTTGCACACCACTGTATTTAGATATTTGAATTACAGGATAAGGTTTTTTTTTATAACATCCAGTGGTGTAGCGTTCAAATGTTACATACTAAACAGTGTTTAATATAAAAATCTTTGTAATTCAACTAAACTGGAGGTGGTAATTTTTATCCTATAAAACTAAACATTGCAAATTATGAAAAAAAGGAGATAAGAAAACTACCTATCTACCTACTGTAGAGCTGTAACCTAGCAAACTATTTATAGTTAAACTTCGGTACTGATATAGACTCATATCTATCTATGTATAATAAATTTCAATAAATAAAAGCAAAATATGTTCTCAACCAGATAAATTTAGCAATGCTTAGTGCTCAATGTATTAACAATAAATTTTCTAAAAGAAATTATATTACAATAATGGATTGTAGTTGGTGTAAACTTTTAAAACTTGTTGAGTAAAACTAATAAAACGATTGCTAATTTTCTGTATATACTCTCCCACTGTATATTATCTGTTCCCTAGATTCAAACAGCAGTTTCACATTTAGAAACTTTAAAATACACACCGAGAATATTATGTAAATGTATCTGGCGCACATAATATTAGTCGGATGTCGTCTCTCCCTAGAATCTATGGTTGCGTTCTAGTTTTAAAGCCATTAAAGTGATTTGTGTAATGTTTTGTTCGTTCGCAACAAAAATTTACTAAAATCGATATTTAAGATTTTCTGATGTGGAAATCAAGTTTTGTATGACCTCATTAGGGTGAAAGTATATAATAATGGTATAGTGTATAAACGATGCACTGGCACTATAATAAAAATAATAATAATAATAAGAACAACTACCCACATACAGATTAACCCATCACATAATCTCTATGCGTCATAGCGAAAGACTTTCTTTGGTTATTAAATTACTCCAATGGTTTGTGTAATTTTAGAAACCATCTACATGCGTATAGTACGAGTATATATATGCATTGTATATGTATAGGTATAGTGAGTAAAGTGGAAAATTTTCCACAAAACTTTTCTCACATAAAAATTGAAATTTTCTAATTGCGGTTTTTACGACATGTACCTGATTCACCCTTGTCGTATTCACCCAGACACTGTTTCTATAAATAGCTGATTAATAAGAAGATGATTTTCAATTATAAAACTTTGAAAATGATTATTTGCTATTACAATTTAATTAAAACTGTTTCAACGGACTGAAAATGTTTTTCCACTTACTTTGTTTATTCTATGCGGCTATATCTAAATATACAAATATATAGGGGATCGTTTATACTAGAGAAAAACATCAAATGATACGACCTGGAAAATTAATTACCAACGAAGTTTAATTTTATTTTAAAATAAATCAAAAATACTAAAATCTATCTATAGTTTTAATGCAAGTCAGATGCATCCCTTTAAGTCATTTATGTATGTAGATATTTATGTTGTGTATACTTTAGAGCAGGGTTGTGAAATATTTTCACTATTAAAGATTAAGTTAAAGTATAAAAATTAAAAAAATGCATATGTACCAGTAAGAGTTTGAACATTCCTTTGCCAACTATTCGAAGGCCGGGTCGAAATGGTTAAAAAGTGTTTAGTATAAAACAGTCAATACATAGTAAACCTCCAAGTCTCCTTTTATAGCACTAGAAAAGGGTAATTAAGACATAAATTCAGAAATAAATTCTTAGTGCATTAAATAAATTATTAAAATATAAAGCAAACAGAAATATAATCGATATTTTTTAACTTCTATTAAGGTCTTTAGGCCTTTTATGGTTAGCAGAGCAGTATACATCTTCTTTTTATCTAAAGTCTAAGTGATGAACTACTTTGTACATAAGTTGAAAAGATTAATATATGTAAACATTTCTTTTAATCTTATCTTATCAGTTTAATTCTATTTCTTCATGTCTTACAGAAGACATTTTCATTTTAAGATATTCTCAATAGAAAAACGAATCTGATCCTGAGAACAGCAGTTTTATACTAAAATACAAAGAACAATTCAGCGGAGAGACATCTTTTATCTGTATATATATATAGTATACATATGTATGTATATGTAAGTGTTATATAGGCCTTTAAATAAATCAAACTGGTTAGAAAATAATAGAGTGCTATATGTTCAAAAAGATAAAAATTCGGTTAAAGTCAAAAACTAAAAGCTTTCGTTTACATAATAAAATACAAATTTTGCGAACGAAAGCTTTTTTTCTTTTCTTTTTTTTTTTTGTTGGGTGGGATATTTTATTGCGAAAATAACTTTTTGTCAGAGATAAGTGGCCGGCATAATCTTGAGCATCTTTAACAGATTACAAAGTGCTGTTATACCGTATAATAGTTGATTCATGTTTATTGTTTAGGTATGGGTGCAGCAGAAATTTTCACTTCAAAATATTGGGGTTCGGAAATAGTTTTATATTTTAACATGAGCATACCAACAAAATGAAATATATTCCTTTGTAGATTTATACACAACCCAGCTTAACACCTCATACTCTTCTATCATAATATAAAAATATAATACGAAAGCAAAACTGGACATATAGTCTGATAATATTGTAATAACATCGTAAATTCTCTGGATTTAGAAAAGTTCCAATAAAGACCTGAAGTTATACATATACTATACAGTTCCACGCTACCATTCATTTATTTTGGTCATTGAAACTAAATATAAAAATTTTTATTTGAAAAACTCAGCTAACTCTGCACGAAAAACAAGTTTAAATCACGAAACTATACTATACTAGAGAAGATTTAAGGGTTGAGAAACATATTATGAAGTATGATGTGCGCTTGGTTTAGTTCGTTGTTGTTTGCTCTACTGTAAAAGCTCTCTAATAAATGTGGGTTGATGCACTTTTGCATATAAATTCAATAGAACTGCGCACGCCGCATGATTGAAACTAATGTGTTAGTATGTGATGGCATAATAATAGTGGACTGAAAGGGTTTAATGTAATGAAAAATTGTATGTAAAGGTAGGTATTGAGTTCTAATCTACAGGTAAGGTGAGCATTTGTGCTTTTTAGTTAAAGAACGAATTACTTGCAGTTGAAATAATATCAGATACACACACACACACATATGTATATATTCTCCAACTAGGTTAACTCGTTAAGTCTTGTGGAAATATAACAAATAGACATTATCAGTAACAATGCGTGAAGATAAAGTTAGATTTTTGGTATCGGCATAAAATTAGATTAGACATGGACACTGCATAAATACCAGTGTCAATTTCCAATTAAGAAAGTATGTATGCTCAGATGAGACTAAGTATCATGTAATTTATAAAATGCAACCATAATCAAGTTAAAGTAAATCACCATAATCTAGGTTTCAATTATACCACTAAGATTTCGCAGATTTCTCAAACTAACTAAAAATACAACTTGATGTGACTAGAATTCGCCAGTAAATCTTCGAATATTCATTGATAATCAGTCTCTTGTTATTTTTTTTTTAAATTTCTGATGTAAAATAGTACGTCTTGCAAGACCAAAACTCAACTATGCAAAACCAAGACATCTTCGACAATAACAAGACCAAGACCCAATGTGCAAGATCAAGACCAAGACTGCATTGGTCTTGCGTTTCCTCATCACTATCAATAACTCACTCCAAAGCTATTTAGTACATAAATGTACATACTAATTACCCAAACCCAAAACATATTTGAACTATTGTACATACATATGTACGTATATAATAAAATAAAAGCGACATAGGTCTTAAAGAACGTTATATTTACTATTTCTAGAGTTTCCATTTATCTCCTTTTCCTTTTGGAAAATTTAACAAAAGACTGAACAAATATCTCTATGTACTCATATTTTTTTTCTTTAAGATTCCTTGGGTACTTAATGATTTATTAAACTGTTCGTTAGTTTTTTTTTTTCTTCTTTTTATTCAATCAACGTTATATAATTTTGCCATACATATAATACTTCCGGGAAAAATAGCTTTATATTCTTTTTGGGTTTTCCGGACATTCAATAAAAAGATATATTAAGATGTATGAATGAAACGAAAATGAATATGGAGAGGATATGTTATGAATGAAGCTAGTTTTGCCAACTGAATATTTTATTATATCGTAAGTGTATGTTCGGTACATTTATCTTAATAATATTTGAAAGAAATTCGCCGTTTGTGAACGCTGTTTGAGTTCCGTTTTATTATAGATCATATTGTTGCTTAATGTTTATTTATTTATGGTTGAACTGTACTTACAGTTAATTTAAATTTAGATAAAATACGTAATAAGCAAATCAAAGTAATAAATGATAGAGTTGAGATGGCCATATCCCGATCAATGTTCAACATTTATTTCAGTTCCAGTTAAACGTACAGTTAAACCTCAATATCTATATATCGAGGAAAAAGTCCAATCCATAGTTTTTTTTAAAAATCTGTAACTGACATGAAGTTTTTAAACCCATTTTCCATCAAAATATCACACCCTGATGATCGCCGATTGGTAAAAATATTTTTTTTCTGATAGATATTCGGTACAGCAAACTGGAAAAAAATTGTTCCCCAAACAATGCGTCCGTAGTTTAAAAGATATGAATTTTTAAAGATTTTTTGATTGAAAATCTAAGGGCAAAATGATTTTGTGTATTCATTTTTTTATTATACCTACACTTTGATCATTACCAATAATTTTATGAATTAATCGTCAATTTTTATGAATTTAGATGTGCAAATATATACAGGCATTGGTACCTCCAATTATTATATTTCTAAATAATGGTAAATGAATTTTGTTTTCATGTCAAGTTTTTTATAAAAAATTAAATAACCATTCGTATACTTCAAATTTGTATGTATAATATGTACATATGTATATGATGATATGTAAGAAAAAGTTTAAAAACAAAGTGCGTAAACCTATGCTATCAAAAATATGTTAACCAAACTTCAATTGAGGAAATTCCAAATGTTCTCTGTAATATATTGTCGAAGTTAAGTTAACACGTCTTTCCTATTCTTTTGTACATTAATAATAAACTTCTCGAAACCATTTTTACATGTCATTGCTCATGGGAAAATATATTTTGAAATGAAATAATGTAGAAATTAACATAAAAATTTGTTCAAAATTTAGGCAACATTATATCAAAATAATAAATTCCTTTTTCGCTTTATGTGCTAACAACACACAACATACATATAGACCGTAGGAATTTATATCATCCTTGAAATATCTGTGCGGTGTGAATGTTTGAATTATAATAAGTATCCCCTTATGGTTGACATAAAGGTTGACACAGCTCTTTCTTTCAAATCTTCAAGGATTTCCAAAATGGTCCATAATGATTCTACAATTTGTGTGTGCGAATCCTCTGACATTTTACGCTCTGTTATATGTATATATATATATATATACAACTTCTACATAGATGAACGGAATATACATACGTGAAAAACCAATTATTTAGCCTGTCAGAAATGTTAGCAATAATCTTCAAAGGGCCAATTTAATATCTTGTTGGAAATGACAGATGAAGCGTCACAAAATATAACCCTCTCAAGATACATCAATCATTAAATCACATTCAGAAGGAATTTTATTGCCAGTGAGAAAAAAAAAACCTATTTAGAAGTTCGTCAATAAAAAAAATCCGTAACTCTACATTGAAGCTTTTTCTTTTATATATGTATATGGGCGCTGCGCATTTTTAGTATGTTTTTCAATAAATTAAGTTTTTTTTTTTTTTTTTTTTTTTATTTCATAGGGAAATTTTTCTCTAGGCTGAATAGAAAAAATTGAGTCATTCAGTGATGGGAAAAAGTAGAGCGAGTTAAACTATGGGGGACGGTCGGTATGCCATGCCATGCTATCAGAATCAGAACCATTAGGTGAAGAAAAACAACTTTTCAATATATGAAACTAATGTCGATGATGGAAAATACGCAAATAAATGAGATGAAAAACGTCAAGAATATTTTTTCCTAATACAGTTCTTACACTGCCAATGACGTTCTATCATAAATCTTCGGTATACCGAAATCATCCTATCTGCTTAATGGTTTTATTTATATCATATTTTCAGCTAAGGATTTTGTCATCGCAAGGTTATACTCGCAATTTTTCAAAGAATTTACGGCCTTTTTATCGTGCGTATGGAATATATTGCAAGTCATTTGGAACTTTCTATGGACGAAAAAAGAAGAAGAAAAAAAAAAAAAACTTTTCACGATTTCCGAAAGAAAAAACTTTGTTTTGCATATTTGCTTTAGCATAAATAAAATGTATTAAGAATATGTTGAAAAGAATGCATGAAGGATAAACACACAAGTCTATATACTCCCTCTCGTACATAATATTTTATAAAGGAGGGGTAGGATACGTATACTAAAGCAACTGGTTCAATAGAGTTGAGAACGATGATGTTCCAAAATTCAGACTATTGTTAGAAGTTTACAATTTTCCAAAAATTCTGATAAACATTAATTTTATTTTTTTGAGGATGTCTTTATGTACGCAAGGAATTTTCGTAACATAAGCCTACTGTGAATGGAACATTTTATAGAATTTTGTTTATCCTTTAGAGATTAATGTAATGTTTAATTACTAAACCATAACTATAAGAGATTTAGTTTAATCCTAATCGTTCCTCCATGGTTGACAGTATTAGATAATAATTTATTTATTTATTTTCACTTAAAACTCCTTTTCATTGAGCTTTCAAAGATTGTCTAAAATTTTGTACAAAAAAAAAACATTTTCTCATAGTTCAATTCGCAGTCCGCTACTATTTACACTGTACAATAATGATACATTACATATATACTGAAGTTATACAGATTTATCGTAGCGTCGCCATCATTATTAAAAATAAGAAAATAATCTCGATTACTATACAACTTAATTATTTCTTGTCGTATTTGATATTTTATGTTAACCTATTAATAGTTAGAAATAAGAATAAATATCAAAGGCAACTAAAAACCTATACAAAAAGTTTATCATTCCCGCACATCAATATTTCAAATATCAAACGACCAATGAATATAAATAAAACATAATTTTATGTTTCTATATTAAATACTTTATATTCTCGATCTTCGTCGCCATCAAAATGGCACACATAAAATACTATAAAAACGCGGCAATATTATTTTACAAGAAAATCTATTTATTGCTTAAACATTACCATTAAAATGTATTTCTTGTGCAAATCGAACATTGTACAATGTATTATAACTCTCTTTCTCTCTATACTTGCAATATAGTCAATAGAAAACTATCAATTCATTTGTCCACTAACAGTTTTTCATATAGCCAGCCAGAGAGAGAGAGACCATAACATCCAGCATCAACATTGGAATTTTACATTTTCACTTGCGAAAACTTATTCCAAAAACTACACAATCCTTCCGCACCATAAATTTTGATGATAACAGACATTTGTCGAATATAAAAATAAAATCAATGCTGCATTGCTGCACAAGGATCACGTATAATATTTTCTATATATATATATATATATATATAAAGTTGAAATCATGGCATCAATATCCGGTTATTGACGGAAAATTTTTCAATACATACATATCCACATATACACACACACCAAAGCAGATAGACAGAAGTGTTCCATTTTGCTATATGGTAAAGATATGTAGCTATTGAACGGGCAACGGCCCCTAAAAAAGATCTTTTCTGACGCTTCCACACCCTCGATATTAAACCGTTGGACTCGGGTGTAAATGAATAAATATTTTCACATGCTCGTACAGTATAGTTTCATTATTCCAATGATGTCGTCATCTATGTATTTTGTATTAAAAGTTTTGTCCAATCTGTAACAAATTGATGTCAAAATACTGGATGATTAATGATTGATTGTTCAAAGAAAAAATTACGTCAAAGGATGCATTTATAGTATATGGTTTGGATTATTTATCAAAATATAGTTTTTACAGCACGTACCCTTTATTTATACCAAACAAGTAAACACTGTTTAATCTATCGACACTTTGCCACTGCTTGATTGCAGGTAATTTCATTTTTTTTTTCATTTTTATACCTGTATGTTGTTAACGGTACGGATTTTATAACGCCACTTAACCCTCCGATAAGTGGCAGCCCGAAGAAGCAGTAAGTGGTGCAACAAGGTCTGTACAGACCTTATATATAATAGGGTGAGGCGAGAAATTGAAATCAAGAATACAGAATTGTACCATTGTGGAAAAGTTGCCTTATGATGAGTCTAAAAAAAATCCTGAAATTTGGTTTTGATATTTTGAGATCTTCCTTCGCCACAACGGGCTCTAAATTTATGCAATTTCCTTTTTTTTTTGATAAAATGTTGTTTCATAACATTAGTTTTAATTTTAAAGGAAAACTTCATTAGAAAAAGTTATAGAACGTTAAAAACTACATTAAAATGATTCAATTAAATTTTGCACTGGGTTGCACCGTTCCCAAGATATTTAACTTTTTCCGAGGTCATCCCTTGTGGTCCGTGGTTCGTTTTTAAAAATTTTATTCGGGTTAATTATAATCGGCATAGCCAATTATTCCTTTTTTACTGGTTTTTTATTTAGTAATACTCTCTCTCCCCTCGAGATTAATCTCGGTTAGAGTTTTTTGCCCAAACACCCATAAAAGCTACACTTTGACATTTTAATTAATCTACATATGTACTTAATAAATTAGCATAAAATTGCTGATGGTTACCCAATATCCATTCATTATTAGTTCTTCGGGTTTATGTACTATAATATCAATTGATTAATTTTGAATTTGTTATCTATTATCAATATATTTGCGTAATAAAACGACTTCTGACAATATTACCAAATTCATGGGAATGATACATACTCTATTATATATAAATCTTTTATCTGATGGTAAAATGAAAGAAAGAAAGAAAGAAAGAAAAAAAAACTTTATTAAGAGTGTTTTCCATTGATTTATGTACAAAGAACGAACCATTGTATGTAACAAGTTTTATCTTCAATATTGTTTGCCGAAAAACAACAAGGTCATCACACACAGCTAAACCAATAAAAAAACATAAATCTTATTTTTATTAAATAGTTGGGGATACATCAACCAAAAGCAATAATACCCCGAGAGAGATACAATATAATAAAATTGCTTCCTTCCGCCTGTCTAGCATACCGAATTGATGACAAACTAGCATGTCATGGGAACATTATAACAAAAAAAAAAAAAAAACCTCTTCAGCAATTTAATTTATTTTTAATTGAATGAAAACAATACCAAAAATACAATACCCTTTTGCTATAACTGAAACCATTTCTAGACTAGATGTTTATGTTTGTTTGGAGTTTAGTTGGCAGATTTGTCATAAAAATGTTGACATTTTTCGTTTCGGTTTTCGTTTTTTGTTTTTGTTTTTTTTTTTTTTGGAAAAATAGAAAAAGGAAAAATTACCAGAGAAACAAAATATTGCGCAAAGAGCCGTTAAATTTATGAAAGTTTATTATATTTTCTTGTACGTTCGTAGTACATAGATGCATATGTATGTATATTATATATATGGGAGAGTATGACTAAAGAATCAACGTAGCACATAAAAACTTTTAAATTATTGATGTCATAAGCAATAAGAAAAATCTTATTACAGTAAGTTTTTAAGATTTTTCTTTTTTTATTTGTTTTAAGTCATGAACGATCATGATGAAAAATAATATTTTATAAGATAATAATTAGAGACGTAAAATGAAAATATAACAATGTATCAGGTACGAAATCTTCTAAAATGCAATGGGATGAGTGCTTCTGTAAAATTTATGTAGCAAAACTAACCTAACATTTTTCATCTCTTCATCTATCGAAGACTAGGTATGTGATGTTTAAGAAAAAAAATCCATATCTTCATATGGATAGATATCTCGTTAGGGCTTCGTTTTCAAGTGATGGCTGACTACAACACAGGTTTTGTCAATAATTTCAAAAGTGAGCAATCTTAGGGATGATGCATTTTCTTGTGAAAGTAAAAAACCCGTAATTTCTTCTACATATTTTTTTTTTTAATTTGTTTTTTTCTTAAGTTTTTGAAAAAGATTCCTAAAGATTTATTTTTTCTACATAATAAAACGCAACTTTCTATTACAACCATACCGTGCCCCACCCCACCCCTCTAACATTTTAAGCTAATTCACATTTATCATTTTTCCGATTTATTTTACTTGCATCACATTCTAATAGAATGAAAATGTTAAAAGTCTTTCATGGAGTGAATATAGAATTTCATCTCCATAATAATGTTGGAAATTCCCACTTCAAACATAAATATACCATGCTAACTGTAACCATCTCTAGCTAACAGCCGACACGGTATATGTATATACGAGAAAAGCTTATCTTTTGACGAATTGTGCCAAATATTTACTTGACTTCTTTGTCCACACAATTCTGTGCGAAATCTTCCAAATGAAAATGTTCCAATGGATATGGTTTCTGTTGTAGTGGTAGTGGTGATGGGTGGTGTGATAACAATAATATTTACACAAGTAATGTATTCTTTTGTTGTCTAACTTATATAAAAAAAAACTCTATATATATATTGAAACGAATAGAGATGCTGTCAAATTAATGTCAATTTTGTGATTTGATATGAACTGTCTACAATAGGTATAGAATATTCGAATCGTGTTTGCCTTGGTCTCAAAAGAAAAAAATCAATTTTTACCGCACTATAATAGTTCCTAGAGCTTTTTGCATTTCCATATAGAACATTTAAATTCTAATAAAAATAAGGTCAGAATTGTGTTTATTGCATGCTTATACCAACGACAAAACCATTGTGAATTTAAATTTCTATTAATACTTAATCAAATGGTTTGCATATACTTACATATGATGGGAATATGGAATGCAATAGTAAAGTGGATCACGTCTTACGGAAAAAGAGTTTTTTCTCTGTGTTTTACATAAAATTGAATTTTTCAATTTATTTCGCATGACAATAAAAATAATTGTACATCATAAATATACAATTACTATGAGATAAATTTTGGAAACCATCCACCCACTCATAATTTAATAATAAATAACAATTAATGGCTTAATATGGTTAGTAGTGAGTTGTCGCGATTCTTTTGTTCTTGACTTTTGTTCTTACAAAATCATAAGAAAATTTAAAAAAAATGCAAATGAAAACCACGGAGGCAGTTTAACGGACTCTGTAGTTTTATTTAATAATTTTTTTTCTAATACAATTTATTTACAAAATTTCACCACAGATACCATAAAATAAATACTTTAAGCCAAACGATTTAGTTACAAACTGCTATAAAAAAAAAAAAAGAATAACTTATACGTAAAAGTTATTTATAATAAAACTATAAATCCGTTGGCAATCGAAAATCCAACCAAAAATATATCATTGTTAAGATTTCATAAATTTACACTATGGACCATCCTACATATTATTTCTAAAAATAAAAATAAATTAAGTTTTCGACTTTCAACAGTCTTTCCAACGATTAATGGTTGCACTTTATAAATTATATTGATTTTATTTGCAACCTCCATACAATTTATTCCAATATATATGAAAAGCATTTTTGTCGATTCTGTTCAACCGACACACATTATCTACTTTTGCCAAAAACTTTCTGGAAAACTTATCAAGTCAAACGCCTGCTACAAAAAGCTTTGAAAGAATAAATCCAATAAATCAACATCACACATAAAATTGCAGACAAAGCTAAACGAACATGGCATCAGTTATTTATGTGACAGATATATTTTTGGTCATCGCATTTGGTGCAAACACTTTTAAGTGAAATTTTTCAACTGTTTGATTTTATTGGCTGTCACGAAAAACAAATAAAATTTATTAAAAAAAATAAATAAATAAAAACAACACCAAATTTTTTATTTTCAATTTTCAATTTTAAATGTCATTGTAATTAGACTTTAGAAGAGTATTGATAAATTAAAACTATTTACGACGATATGACGCTTTAAAAGTTAATCTTCTTAAATAACAATTAAAAACTACTTTTACACTTCTATTAAATGCAACTCTAAACATAAATTCTTACGAATATTAAATAACCAACTAATAATTAAGTTTAAAGAACAATGCAATGTTGTGCTTTCTAGCATTTTAGAATTCTTAATTAAAAGTTCGTAATTAAGTTTACATTAAAAGAACCACGTTATATACATAGCTTGAAGTTGGTGAAATAGTTTGTCTGCTAAAAATAATAGCTGTTGGAAGATAGTTTTTTTTGTTTATTTTTTTTTGTAATTTATTATGCTACTTACATATTTATTATAACATTTTCCAATTTTTAAAAAAATATTCAGGATTAAATAATAAATAAAATTACTTCATTTTGAATTGATTTTTTTTTTTATTCGAAAATTAAAGTTAAAAATCGTATTGGAATAAAAAAATTATTTCAAAAATCGACGAAAAGCTATAATCAAAATTCCATAGTATTTCCAAAAATTTCATCTAGCTAAGAGAGATTTATTTATTGTTTATTTTCGTCGTATAATTTTGTTTTTCTAGAAACTCCAATGTGGAATTTTAATTATTTCCGGATGATGTGTATAATTTGTTGTCGTATCATATATCACTTTTGTCGCGATTCATTCATCCAGCATGCAAAGAAGAAGAAGAAAAATAACATTTTTCCTTGTTTTCAATGGAACATTTTCATATTAGCACAATCAGTCAAGCATAAGTAAATCTTTTAAAGTTATAGAATGAAATTCGATCAATCATCTGGGGAAACCACAATTTTTCATATTATATATGATCTAAGTGGAAAATTTATTTTGTTCCGGGAAATTTTTTTTATTTTTTTTTTTTTTAAAAAACATGAACTCTCTCTGGCTGTCGTACAATATTATGGATTGCCTGCGTAGGATTTTATTTGGCGCTGTTTGAATCATAAGGTATCATCACTCATCAAGAGTTATATCAACCGTTATTGCAGTACCGTTTCTGTAATACGAGTGTTTATGTCAGTTTAGTACAAATATTCCATTTATTTATGGCATTTCTTTATTATATTTGTGGCGCCTCATCATATGCATACTATTTCGTCATTTCGTATATGTACATTTTTAAGTATATGAATTTCTATTTAATTACCCGATGGCAAAAATCAACTACTGTAGCCAGTTACATTTTCAAACTTTTTTTATTGAAATACTAAATTGGTTCACTGAATGACTGACATGAATTGTTCAATAAAATTGAAATTATTAGTCAAATCCACTTGGTAACGACTGAATATATCACAATATTCTCTATACTAAACATCATAAAAGTCTATAAAATTGGAATGTACTGTCGATCAATCAAATAAATAGATGTTCTCTATTCGCAGAGTTTCCCAACAGGTAATTTTAATAAAATTTTCATTAACACTTCTAAGATATTTTATTTGTTATTGAATTAGCCATCAACATAATTATGGTAACTGTTGATGACGTAAATAGAAGGTATGACACCCTAGATCAAGACAACAACCTAATAACATTTTAAAGCTACTAAGCTTTTAAATTGCGTCTCGGGTGTAGTGTAACTATGTTGTTGTCTTGATCTAGTGTGTCATACCTTCTACTGACGTCCGTTTTTTTTTTTAAATAGTCCTATGATGATGAGATCAATAATTCTCACGAGCCGCCACTGATCCAAAAATTGTTGATTCATAAATTAAAGTCACAGAATATGATTTAAAAGTTAGACGTCACAATCTCTATGTATAGATGTCTGAACTTCGGAACAAAAAGTTATTAACGGGTTGGCGTATCGTAACCACCATTTCAAAATATTAATTAAATAATATGGTACGCGTTAGAATTTTATCTTAACTCCACTGCTTTATTATTATGTGTATATTATAGCAATGTAAGTATGTATAATTCAAGCGCACAGTGACTGAGATAAAATATTTGATTTATAATGAAAAAAGTAAATCAAATAAATATGAGTGTTGAGAGCAACGATGATATATAAAAAAAAAATTAGAAGAATATTTTATTAAATAGGCTGCTTCAACTCGAAGACAAATTATTTGTGAGTTTCTTACATTTTTTATTTATTTATTTATAATAATAGCCAACATACGAACACCGGGTCCATATCATTATTTTTATGAGTGCAAAAACGCCTTAAAAGGAATGGCTAAGCTGGAGACCACATTAGCGGTACTATCGAGAAATTGTAGGAAATAATTTGTTAAATAACCATAAAGGGGGATTCATGTAAATCATTAAAAAAGTACGGATTGAATTTTTTTCAGGGCTAATATAATTTTTTTTGGAATTACAAAATGGGACTTTTTATAAATATTTTCCCCTATTAAAAATTATTTATTCCAAAAAAAAACTTTAACAGATTATTTGTACTGATATAGTTTAAAGTGAGTTATATCGAAAACTTCTATTCTTCGAGTCGGTTCAACTCAATTCCATTCTACCTCGACAACTCTCAATGGGATATGTTTATTTATACTTAAGTGGTCTTCAGATTTATTTCTATAAAAGAATAATGTTGCCTTTACCCATGAATCAGGAGATAAATAACAATTTAATCTCAGTGTTTGTTTACCAACCATATACTGGAATATAATATACATATATGTGTTTGTATGTATGTACATATTATATAAATTCTATTTATATCCTTTTAAAGATGAACATATATTCTATATCCGAAATGAAAACTTTCCAGCTGGTTTACGGAGAATAAAATTAAATCCCTTACAGCTTAAGTACACAAAGCCCTATCTTCACTTTTTTTTTACAACATATATGAATGTTGTGCAGTGGTAAAATTTTGTTGAAAGCAATATAAATCACAATAAGGATATTTTTAATAAAATCCTAAAATCATCCAGATCGCATACAACAACAACAACAACAAAAAGCTTCTTGGTGCTTTGTATATATAGGATTTGATTTTATTTCATTTAAAATGGTTATTGTTAATACATAAATGGTTTTGTAGCTTGGGCTTTTTTTGTTGTTGTTATTAAACGATGCAAACCTTATCGTATAATCTGTTGGCAGACAGAAACTCAAATGGGAAAAGTTCCGAGGACAAAAGCCCATAGAAAACAATACTAAAAGACAACAGCTCATAGGATACAAACGTCCACAGAATAAAAGCCCATAGAACAAAAGACCATAAATTTTGCATGAAAGAAAGGGTATACATACGGGTTCCCTCTTCATTATACTTCTCCTTCCGTATTGGAGTTTTCCATGCAAATACTGGTCTTAAAAAATGCAGTAAATTAAAAACCTATACTTGTGCTTTTTCCTTGTATTAGGTACGAATGGACGTGTGAATAAAGCTCTACATCGTAAAAATCTGAATGATTATTATTAATCAACATCCATTAGTATTTATGAGGACAATCTGTTTGATGCATTGAGTATAGAATAAGAGGAGGGAACTTATCGCACAAAAAGTACGATTTATCATCACAAAACATAGCCACCGCTATCTATCTTGAAAGAGAAATGCTTGACAAGTGTGCAGAAGCAGGACAAAATGTTCATGAGGAAGGATTATATGCACAAATAACCATAGTAATTAATACAAAATGATTCTGTGTAGCCAAAGTTTCAAACATATGGTTATGAATAGAATTAAAAATATTAAAGCCTAAAAAATGTGTCAGTACCGTAGTAAATAGTCAACCCATGCTTTATCTAGCTAGATCTCCATATTTTTTCATTGATCCAATATAATATTTATAAAAAGCTTCATATGACTGTTACGTATTTTTCAAAATATTTAATTTCACTGATTTGAAAATATAACATTAAATACCAATTACAGTACCTACATATGTAATGTACAACATTGGCTAACATATAAATTAAATTACATACAAAATTGCTTATCTAATTCCTTTAACAAATGCAATAAATAGTTAATTCACTTATTCGTAGTGACTATACTAGAATATGGAGGTTGAAGTTAATGAGTTTTGTTTTCTTTGGTAATTTCATCGCGTGCAAAACTTTCATTAATGTTTTACTAAAAATAATTTAATAAGAATCTAATGGTGTTAGTATTGTCAAAGAAAATATTACACCATCAATCTAATAATATGAAGTAACAAGTCCTTATAACTTGATTTTTTTCTTTTTATTATTATTTATTTATTTTAATATGAATTTCTCCACGTAGGAACATAACAATTAAATATTTAAAGCTTCTGTTTTTGTATACAAAAATACTCATTCTAAAAACAACTACACAAAAGAGATCATATTTGCTTTACTGCTAATAATTAAAATAAAACTTTGTTTTACTGATAGAGTTTGCTTTAGCTTTTATCGTTTTTTCGTCTCTTTTTCTCTCGCTTGAATTAGAATTAGACTCACATACACACGTACATATACAAAATCATCTGTGCTTACATGGTTTTATCTCTCATAAAATGTCAATAGAATCATTTCATATTTTTCGTTATATTTTTTTTTTCTTCTTTTTGGCGTTTTTCTACTTCAATTCGTAACAAAAAGCTTTACCAGCACTAACACCAGCCATTTAAGAATTTATATAGAAGAAACGCTTTTATTACCAACCATAAATAAAGTTTAAGAAACTGTATAGAAGCCAGTGAAAGTATGGAAAATATCCCAGTTTAGAGCTCACATAAGAAATTTATTTAATAAGTAGTAATAGACATTGAAAACCTTCTTTGGATAAATAAGATAATCCGTTGTTTTCGATGATATTTTTTTTTTATTATTATTGTTTAAGTTTTTTTTTCTATTTTTATTCTCTAAATCTGCATATATGTATATCGAGTTTATTATATGTGTATGTATTAGTGGAATGGATCAGTTACAAGTTTACACAACTAACATCATAGATTTTTTTTAACAAAGAAATTACAAAATTTTAATCATTATTTTTGTCACTATTTATTTCTCCTCCGATTTTGGCATAAACTGTATAAATATAACCATGTATGTTGTGATTGCTGCGATTATCTACATTAAAATATAATTTAAAAAATAAATTCTAATTTTTTCTAATTTGTTGATGTTAAGTACTTCTTTGAGAAGTGTAAAATCCATGTCAAAAAAACCGCAAACCGAAAATCGTATTGGTTCATGTAATATTTGTAGTGAAAAATTTTCAATCTGAAAAATTTTCTATTGATGATAATAAATATTTTGATAACAAAATTAGAACAAATTACCAGTAAATCAAAATGATGATTTGTTTCGCCCTTCGAGATGTTATGTAGCAAAAAACCAATATATCGAACCTGGGAAAATTGAGTTTTTCGCATTAACAATTTTTTGTATTATTTCTATTCACCCTTACGGGGTGTACACGGGGAAAAAAATTTGTTTTTAGCACCCCACCCACAGAAAAACGACATAAATAAAAATTACGATAACTATCCACTTAGAATGGTCTTCCCATATGCTCGGAAAACAATTCTTAGGGCACAATAATAAGTGATTGTTGTTAATTACCTCTCGAATACACTGCTCACAAGAATACGTTAATATTGATAGAATTAAAGATACCGGAATAAGCAATGAACTATAATCTAAAACATAAATGTTTAATGCTTTAATGCATAATTATCTAACCTAATATGTCCTACGTTATGATTATGAAGATATTTTTATGATACCTAATTCAATAATATGTATTGTACATAAATAACATTTTCACCATCGAAATTGGAGCAGTGTCATCAACGAATAATAAGTTAATCCTTCATCGAACTATAAAATGGTGACCTCAAAAGTTGATTTGAAAAATTCTTCACCATATAGTAAAATTAAAAAATAAATAACAAAACCAAAAAAAATGGTAATAACTTTGAGTGATTCTAAAAAAAAAAAGAAAGCAATTTTCTTATTCAATACATAATTTATTTTAATAGCCTAAAATACGCGAAAGAATTAAGTAAATATTACTGATTTAACAAACTACCAATTACCTCTCTTAAGCACTGCTCACAAGCATACGTTATCATTATGAGACCTATACATACGGGAACTAGCAATGAGCTTAATTCTAGAACAAAAATATTATTTATCGTGATACGTAACCATTATCATTATTATTTTTTATGTTGTTATTTTATTTAATATTTTTTTTTTTTTGTTATTGGAACGTTTTTATTTAAGGTAATTTTTATGACTTAATTATTGAAATTAGAAATACCAATACAATAAGTTGGGCAAATAGTTTCATATTCAAGTAATTGATTAGATAATCAGAAATTAGATTCCTAACTGTAATTGATATATACATTAGAAATACATAATGGGTAAAATTGTTATGTATTTAGTCACGTCATGGGCGCAATGTATTTGTGGCTTTTGATTTGAAAATTATTCGGCCTGTTGGTAAATGACGGACTCCATATTTAAACAGTTCCCATTATAATCCAAATCGCTCGCAATAAATTAAAAAAAAATCTAACCTCCTATCCATACCTTTAAGAACTAAAATCACGTTAAGGAGCTTTTTCATTTTAAGTAAAAATTGGAAAATAAGATGGTTCATACAGAAAACTGAAAAAATGTTTGGTTGGATGAATTGGTGTGAGATTTTTTTTAAATTTGCATTTCACTCAATATCTGAGGCTAATTCTAGAATTAGAAGCAAAACTGATAAACATACGTAAATGTAGGTACATTTTGATAAAAACCACTCTTATTCTCTGATTCTTGTACTATTCATAGATTTTATCCTTTAAGTTCTTAGAACTTCAAACTAAGTTCAACGCTATTATATAATATGGTATAAAATCTATGCAAATCTTGAGAAACTTCAACTCAAAAGATAGACGAAATAATCAATAATATAAATACAAAACAAATAAAAAAGAATAAATCCATAAATAGTTTTTTATGTACACACAAACCAAGATTCTATCGTCTGAATCATCTCACGTCAACAAATGTCGTCTCAAAATCGATTTCTAGCACTGGTAAAACAAATAAAATTGGCTAAAAACTCCATGTTTAAGCGTCAACAACCCGAAATCCTAGTGCCGTCAAAAACACGAAATGCTAATAAACACTAGTTCCAAAATCGGAGTTTTAACCCCTTAACACTCAATAAATAATTGCATCGGAGTGCTAAATCTAGTTCTACCTTGAGAGTGATTTGAACGGAGTGCTAGAACTTGGTGAATAAATTGGTCGTCTGTTGGCCAAGAACCGAGTCAGCGATACAGTATGATAGTTTAGTCTACACTACAGTACAGCTTTTAATTAGCAAATTCTTATTTCCTACGCCTTAAAATTCCATTTTAGATCAAGTACATAGAATAAAAGTCGTTGCTATAGGTAGTCCCTGGATAAACTTATCTTTTGCAATCAAAGAAGTAATATTTCAAGGACAAAATCGTACTTTTATAACGAGTAAGTTCTGAGGAAGATTTTTCCATGCAACAATAGATAAATAAAAAAAAATTTAATTTGTTTCTTATTTAATTCATACCTATTTTAAAAAAATACGTATAGTCAAGTCATATACATCTTAAATTATTACATCACAAATAATATTTTAAACTAAGTAAATTAATTAATTAAAAAAAAATCTTTTTCGAAATCCAACAATAAACAATTTCGTAATTAAACATAATTTGAAAATATGTACATAAATTTACATAAAACAATAACTAATGATTATTTATACTTATGCAGCGTCATGCAGACCAAAAAGATTATCTCCTTCATCTGTTCCAATACAAGTGAATTGCCTTATTTAGACGATTAACTTCACACAATAATCGTACATCTCCGGTCTTCAAGTAGCGGCCAAGTAGTTTGTTCCGTAAATCCACCAATTCGTAATATGCAAACGAATTCATCCTTTTCGGATTGAGTACCGCTTCGATACACTCATATGCGATATGTGACCAATAATAATCATTTACATCACTCATTTTTATCAATCTAACTTCAAATTGAAACTTGGAAAAATAAAAAAAATATTGTCAAACAAACTTTTTAACTTGACACCAACACCGATCGCTGTTTATCAAAATATAACTCGTTCTGTCGAAATCATTTCGCTTATAAAGGCAACACTCCCCACCCTTTAGCCAAAAGTATTTTTGGTTTTTTAATGTTCAAAATTTTAGACCACGCCAAATTTATGTAATTACTTAAGGGAACAATGTCTCAAATGAAGGATAATAATCGTGGTTGAGTTATTTTTAAGTACGCAAACAAGTGGTACATATTTTAAGTACGTACCTGATGAGGGGTGAACAATACCTGTGTTTGATGGATTATTTTTGGATTTCAACAAATTTCTTATAAAAAAATGTGTTCTCTACTTTGTTTAAATGTTGATTATAAATGTAACAGAGTTTTGTTGTTGTTCTTGTTGAGATGAATTTATAAAAAAATATTTAAATAGTCGAATAATGTTGAAATTTAATTAATTCAAAATAAAATGTAACATATAATCAATAATGACTATTTATGTCAATATCTTGTTGTGTAATAGCCTTTTAGCCGTATCAGGATCACAATAACATCGTCCGCACGAATTATACAAAATTGAATATCAATCTTAAAAAGCAAATCAAATACTCACACCAGTGCTTCATTTAAATAACAATTAATTATTGGAGAAAAGGTACCGTTGCTGGCAAACAATATGCCATCCAAATATCCATTGTACACTATTATATAATATAGGGTGGATCGTTTATTGTGTATATATCCAATATTATGGCATAAATTTTTGTTTGCTTTTTGTCCCAAATTATGGTATCGTTTAATGTTTGTTTATATATTTATTAACCTTTAAAATATGGAATGGGGGACGTTAGGTCCCCCAAAATTAGTTTTTTGTTTGTAATTAAATAAATAATTTTTTTGTAATATTTCAGTTTGAGAAATTTTTTTCAATTTGGTATTAGCACAGAGAATTAGTATACTACTTCACAGTGGTTGTGTGTATTAGGTAATTATTGCAATTTTTTCAAAAAAAAAACTAAGTTTTTTGTTAATTTAAACATTAAATGACATTATTCAGAGAAAAACTATCACAAATCACCCCACCAGTTTAATTGTAAATATTTTTGTTTCACAATCGGTAACTAATCCTTATTTAACAATTTATTCTATTTACTAATTTACCTAATTACTCAAATATTATCGAAAATCTTTTAAGGACAATAAACAATATTTTAACCGCATCTGGTAATTATCCTATGGAACAATAATTGTACTAACCTATACATACATAGTTAATATACTAGTTACACCCAGGTATTTTTGATATTCTTTTAAGGTTAATAAACAATCCTTTTTAACCGCAACTGGTTATTATTTGCGTTTTTAAGAAATGGATTTCAAAAGGCTTTGGTACCATAATATAAACTTTCATTGTTAATCACACCCAACCCCACGTCTGTAATTTATATTTGAACAAAATGCGAAAACTTTGCACAAATACTTTTTGTTCTATTTTTATGGTGAATTTCAAAGTCTGGCACATGGACCAAATATAAACACAATTAAATTGTAACAAAGAAGCTTTTTGACACCCGAAATTTAAAAATAATTACCATCAGGTGCGGTCGAAGGATATTCTTGAAAATGTCACGAGTTAATCTATGCAAAGGGTAAAAAAATTATTATGCTAAAGAAGGTTTTTTTAAGTTTTTGTAAAAAATACCACCAATAGAACTATGTAGGAGTAGGTACTTAGCAATGACGTATGATGGTTATTATATTTGGCTATGCAAAGTACCTCTGAAGTTCTTACTGTTATATGCGTAACTCTCTTCCTTGTTGAAGAATTTAATTAAATATAATCTTATTTTAGGTTAAATTTTATGCCTAATCTATTTTGCCTTATAAATTTTTTACGGTTTTCTAACAAAATATGGAGAAAATGACACATTCGCTACAAGATTAATTGCCCTCAGAAAGAACAAGAAGAGAACTTTCGCAATATTCTTTTCATGATAGAGTGAAACCGTGTTGTAAGTTACCGTGTTGTAGGAGGGATACCTGTAATTAAAATTATGAAAACATTTTTTATTTGCAAATTTATCTCGCATAAGCGGCAACAACAACAAAACTCTGTTACATTTATAATCCGAAAATAATCCATAAAACACAGGTGTATCACCCCTCTTACAAGTATGTACTTCGTACTTAAAAATAACTCAACCAATTGTTATCTCTCATTTGAGACATTGTTTTCTTTAGTAATTAAATTTGGCGTGGTCTAAATTTTTGAACAAATAAAAACCAAAAATACTTTTGGCTAAAGGGTAGGGAGTGTAGCCTTTATAAGCAGAATGATTTCGACAGAACGAGTTATACGTTGATAAACAGTGATCGTTGTTGGTCTCATAAATTTAAAAGTTATTTTGAGAAAATCTTCATTTTTCCTCTTAAAGTTCTATTTGAATTTATTTATAAAAAATGAGCAATCAGAATGACTACAATTATTGGTCAAATATCGCATATGCGAGTATTGATGCGATCCTTAATCCAAAACCGATACATTCTTTTACATACTATCAATTGGTCGATTGGCGAGATAAACTATTCAACCGCTATACAAAAAGCGGTGATGTACGGATATTGTGTGAAGTGAATCGTCTAAATGGGGCAATACGTTTGGAACAGATGAAGGAGTATGAGAGCTTAAAGCTTTTAATAGGAAAAAGAAAAGAGAAATCTCAAGCAGAAACGAGTAAATTATATGTAAATTATATTTAATTGTTTGATATTAGATTTAAAAAACTATAACTATACCAACTTAATAAAAAAAAAAAATACCCATAATAATTTAAGATGTTTGTATATATTTGCTATGATTGATGATTTGTTTATTTAATTAAAAGGAACTGACAATAAAATTAAGAAAATAGGTAATTACCCAATAATCTCATCTTATTTATCAATAACACCGAAAACCTTATATTTCTTGGATAAAACTATGTAAACATTTCAACGTAAAAATAGTTCGGCCATTTTATAATATTTTGTAGCGTCCTATTTTCTAGACTAGACAAAACCCGCTTGAGAGCTGTGCTCTAACAGCCTTCAGTGGATATATAATTCCAATTCTTGGGGCCGAGTTATGTTGTATGGTCTAAAATACTGTACGATTTTTACCTTAAAATATTCTTCCACATCGATTACGTATAAGATAAAAAACCCTCAATATTTCTATACTCTGCCATTTCATTATAAATCAATGAACTAATTATGTAATATGGATGGAGGCGACATTATGCTGACGTTTAGATTTAAATCTAAAAATATTCTCATATACAATAGAATGACAAAACGACATGATGTGGATAAATTGACAGATTAATTATTATTATGGATATGGCTACCTGATACATCTCCAATAATATTAATTTTTAGTTCTGCATACAACCAATAAATATTATTAATGATTTCGACAAAATTAAACGCTAAATTAGCCAACTGAGACCATCGAAAACAAATTTGTAGATAGGAAACAATTTCGTACAGTATTGTGTAGGCATCTTTCAGTAACTTAACTCTATCGATTGCGGAACTTGTCTTTTCTGAATCATCTTGTTTTTTCGATTCCTTAACAATTTTCCTCAATTCATTTTTCATTCCCATAAAACGTGTCCGCAACATATCCACATAGAGTGTATACTGTAAATGTCTTATGCGTGTTATCATTGTCGAGATAATCGTTGCATAGCGAATAAATCTCCACCCAAAACTTGAACAATTCAAAAATGTCATATTTAATTCAATGGTCCAGGACAATACTTGAAAACTGATAAACTTTAGCACATAATTTCGATAGAATCCATTTTCATCCAATTCAATACCAATTTTTCCATATAAATTATCGACGGCCATCATATTGTTCCATATGTGATGTTGATAGTGTCGCGTTATCAACGACTCATAAATAATTACCAAATGAGCGAAAAGGGCCGAACCAATTTTCATCGATGACGTAAATTTATCAAATGCATTATAATTAATAATCACATTAAGTTGAAAATAAAGATATCCAAATGTTGCATATATACTGGACAATATTAAATTTAAACATGTCCATAGAACAACTGGAATATTTGTTTTGTACAAATTTCTGGCAATGTCTTTCGACAAATTTAGAGAAATGGGACAAATGCCACAAAATTGGAAAACCTTCAGTATTTGATGATATACAACTTCCACAATTAATTTATAAAATTGCGATGATGTCACAATGTTAAGATATTGCATTGGGACTGAATAATTTTTTTTCTTTCTTTTGGTGAAAAACCACGATACGAGGAGCACCTCGTATGAACTAACCATAAAGTACAAAAATGAATGTTGAAAATGTGTGGTAAAATTGTTATTACCATATGATTAATGATATTTTAATTATCTAATTAATGAATTATTTATTTATATTTTCAAACAAATAGAGTTATTAACAACAAAGATCTCAATTAATAACATTTATTGCTATAATCTGTTAAATCTTAATCTATACGAATCAGTGATTAATTGGGCAACCATTATAGCCTCTAATTAACTCTAATTTACTTTACGAATTATTGGGTTCTCTTTGCTAGATAGATTGATGTTTGATAAATTTGTGAATGAGCTAACGATGCAAAGTTTATATTTTTAAAACTTTTATTCTAAGACTTAATTATGTGTATTTAACTTGAATTGGTTGCTAAAGTTATTTTTAAACTAAAATAAAATAAATTTAAGAAATATTCTCTCCGCCGCTATCCCAACTGATCAATGATTGGGACACAATCTAAAAGTTACATTTTTTACTCACCTGAGTTAAACATTTCTCTGATGAGTATGTTATCATCAACAATGCCACACAGGTTGGAATAAGTTCCAGACAAATACCTAAAAATAAAAAATTAATTAAAATGCTGAAAAATAACGTTTTTTCGATATATATATATATAACAGGCACGAAGGGTCCTTGGAAGTAAGGGAATGTTTGCTTTCGTAAATAAATTTTTAAAAACCGCCATACAAAAATGTTGCTGTGTAAATAAGCTTTAATTCTTCATCTTAACTGATTCGAGCTTACATATACATAGATACAAAAATGTTTACTTCAAAGAAAAATCCCAAAAAGCCTTCTTAAATGGAAAATGTTTGTGTTTCCCTTAATACTTATACTTCATTTGTATGAGACACGCGATTTTAGTCACGCTAATTCAAAATTTATCTCGTGAAACACTTTACAGGATGTCTGGAGTTTTATTGATAATTGACGAAAAACCAAACTATAAAAACTCAACTCACTTAAAATATTTTGATAAAACTTAAGATGAATTTCAATATAAATTCTGTATAAAGTGACAGTAATTTGAATAAATGTCAACGTTAGATTTGCCAACTGAGACATGCTGCAAATTAGATTAAAATCTTCTGATATTTCATACACTAAATTGTACGATAATTTTAAAACTTTAAATTTTTCAACAAATTTCTTATATCTCAGATCATCCTGATACAACATCACAGTATCCTTTTCTGATTGCGAAACAATTTCTTCCAATTCATTATTTATCACTAGAGAACATTGAGCAATCATATCCAAACACATTATCTCTTCCAAATATCGAATTCGAGTAATCAATAACGAAATTAGTGTTACATCAATAAAGATAAAATGTTGGTGTCTATGTCTGGACCAGTAAATTACTAAACATTCCAATGTAACTGTTGCAATCAGATAAATGACAAATTTCCAAATATATCCAAAGTAGAATTGATTTTTGTATTTTTTCACTGGTACATCAATTTTTTCAAAATTATTTTTCAACAAAATTAACTTGGCCCGTATATGTTTCAATTGATTTCTCATTATAATCGACTGACCGATGATAATGAAGTGAGTTGAAATGATTAGTACAGTTTTTATGAAAAGTCTCCAATGAATGAGAATATCGTCCGCTGTATTGCCTATCCATAAATATATTAACGTAAGTGTAACGACAATAAGACAAAAACTAGTCCATAATTCTATTAAAATATTTTGCAAAAAACTTTTGGCAACAACTGTGGAAAAATTCAATGAAATTGGGCAAATGCCACAGAATTGGAAAAACTTTAATATCAAGTGAAATATAACTTCCATATTTGGAGCTTTTTTTATATTCTCGGTTCTTTGGGGGTTTATTTTTTTATTTATTCTCTATCAAAATACACACAGTCGACACAACTATTCGTTTGAAAATGGCAAACTGAATCAGGAAATCATAAATTGTCAGTGTTTTTAATTTGTTTTCAATTACTATTTAATCGAAACTACGTAACTCATTACTACATAATTAATAGATTCCAATAAATTGTACTCAACTTTATTAAGTTTGACATTTCCATTAGACGCAATTTAAAAGGACTCTTCGGTTCTAATCGACATCTCTATTAAAAAGTTATTACCTCCATTAATTATAAAAGTGTAATTTGTTTATTTCATCAATTTTCTTCTTGATGCCTATGTAGATTTTAATGTAGTTATTAAATGTTCGCATCTGACCTATATTTTAGTATTATAAAGAGAAATGTTTAAATTTAAATTTTATTTCCATTCGAATATATCACAATGTTTCACGGCCTTCCGTTATGGCGCTGCAATCAATTTTATATCATTTCTAGGGTTTTTAAGCATTTACTCGAAATATATTCGGATTAGTGAAAAATGAACATAACAAAAATTATAGAGAATAAAAAAATTAAGATTTTATTGATAGACCAAAAAATTCCATGACCATCCGTTATGGCGCTGCAATCAATTTTGTATAATTTTTAATTTTATTCAATTTACTCAAATTTATTTATTGTACAGAATTTGCTTCCGTACTGTATATGAATTTTTTTTTTTTTTTGATCGCTTGACCGCCGAAACTTGACCTCGGTTTCAGAATTTTTTCTCAAATAATCTAAGCTTTCCCAAAACCCAAATCCCGTTCATTTGTATTTCAAAATGTCATGGTTTTTCAGTTTTTTTCAAGGAAATATAAAATGCTCAGCTAAGCTGCAAAAAAAACGAACTGTGACCACAAATATCTCATTGACATTTCGCCCTATGAACCCCAATAAAAAAAAATACATTTTTATCGCATTATAAACCCAAGCCCTATTTTCTAACTTTACACTACAGGTACCTTAATTTTTTCGGTAACTTTTATTTATTTTTCTTGAGTATTTTAAGTATAGCGTAATTAGTAAACCAACAAATAAATTATAAATCACATCACTAATGGAATTAAATTTGTCCCCTACACATAAACATCAACAGATCCCTAATCCAATAAAGGTTTTTATTAAGTCGTCAACACTTAAATGGATCTAAACGAACGTACATTTCCCTTTTTTCGTAATTTATTTCAAAAAAATTTCCTCTCACATTGCCAACGCACACACACACACACACACATTCATGGTTGAAAGATTTCGGTTTTCTCTTGTGTATTCCAATCAATTTAATTTTCATTTTGTTTTTACATTTACAGAGAAATGTCTTCTCATTCCCATTCGGCCTCATTCCCGACATGATTTCTATTATACCGAATAAAATATAAATAATTTCTATTCCAATTATAAGTCATACGATAATGATTTTGAAAATGATTGCCAGCTGGAAAAGTTAAATGAAAATGTTGATTGTAATGAAGCATATTGAAGAAAATTCAACGACGGTTATTGTCTTGCGAACAAAAAAAAAATACCAATAAACGTAATGGTTTTCTAAAAAATAAAGAAAGTTTCTGATTAAATTTATTCTCGTTATTTTTATTGAAATCACAACTGAAGTCAGCATCAATTCAACTATATTTACAAAACATATCCACGATGGGCTATATGAGTTGGTATCCCTACATACATTCGTATCTGGTCACTTAACATTGTCCGAATTGGAATAGTTCATTTGGTACTTTATGTTGATTGGATAACGAGATCAATTTAAAAAGCTAAGAGTGCAAAACTTCGTACAATGTCATCAAGTGAAAAGGAATTTTCTAAAATCAATGCCCCCAAAAATCAATACTCAAATATATTAGGATAGTTTGGTGTGATTTGGAGATTTTCGTTTTGGTTTTACGATTTTAATTGTTTTAATTAATTTATTCCATATGTAATCATCATATTCCCTATACTTACTACATAGCCAGTAAGATTTATTTTTAGAGTTTTTTTTTTCAATTAACCTTTCCTAATGAAATACAGAAATTCATGCACATTAACAATACAATTATTTTATTATTAATCCATATATGTCATATCTAGATAATCCGAGATCAAATTGTTTTCCGGCATAAATTGTATAAATATCACCATGTATCTGGTTATAGATGCAATCATCTGAAATGTGAATTTATAGCGCAATGAAAAGCTTCTGATAAATTTTTAAATAAAATTATTATTACCCCGCGAAGATGATCAAAATTTAACATAAAAAATCCTTGAGCGGAAAAGTAAATTTTCTCATGTAGAATTTGTAGCGAAAATTGACGAATCTGCAATAAAAAATTGGAGTAATCAATTCTGTTGGCCATTTACCTGAATAGCTTCAGGTGACTTAAGTAAACAAAGATAAAAATAATCTACCATGTATACGTGGTAGAAAGTATAGGAAAGATAATTATGGGCATTTTTTGGTCTAAAGTTAAGTCGACTTAAGATTATTATCTTTAAAAATGGCAGTGAAATAACGAACATTTGAAAGGTTTGCGTAAAAAGAAATACCTCAAGTGGTTTCTTCACAGATTTTGGCATGTCAATTGAGATAAATGTAACTGGAGCATTATACAATAGAACTAGGTTGGCTTCCGTGTAGGATAAAAAAAGGATCATTTACTTATTAAAGGAAATAAAAACCAACAAAAGACGAAAAATGAAAAATAAAAACTGACTTAAAATCGATTAAAGAAAACTCTACACACATATAGGCATTTATGGCTAATAATATTACTTAAGAAAAGCAAAAATATTCCTTTACCAATGAATTAAAGAAGTAATCACTCCTTTCCTCCTTGATTTTATGCAAGTAATATATTGTGTTGTTTGTCTAAAATTATAAGTTGTGATTAGATTGATTTTTAACGAAGCCTATAATTAAATACCTACCGTCAATAAACAGTTTTCAATTGAATAAAACAAAACCAACAAAATGATAGTTACAGGAACGGCTTGCAATAGAGATTCTAACCACAATGGATTAGATCCAAAATAATATCCAATATAATTCCAATATAGAATGACAGTCACACGAATAAAATCCGATGTTATAACTAAAAGAACCGACCAACCAAACGATTGTTCCATTAAAAAACTGATTTCCCACAATTTACTGTAGGCTTCCTTGCATACTCTAACATGTTTTTTTGATCTCAAATTCCAAATTTTCAGAATTTTTAAATTTCGTCGATTTCCAATGTGTAACAGTTCACCATTGATGATTTCCATTCGTAATCTTAACATATCGATAATGTAAACATAAAAGAGATGCTGTGATCGACAAACAATAATTGATAAGTAACCCGATATCCAATGTCTCATCCATTGTTGTGTCTTGCCAATAATAACCATGAAATGAATTTCAATTCCAATGCAGGCAATTTGACTAAGAAAAAATTTTATTAAATATTTTCGGGATGCCAATTTTTTTGCCACATTAACTTCAATATTTAGTGATGATAGATGAACATCGATTTGTTGATATAGCTTATAGATATATATTCGACGATCGGTAGAGAATATCGATTCAATGATAATCACAAAATGGGCCAAAATTGGTGCGGCCAATACACAAAAATCGGTTAAAACTGTTATGATGTCATCGCTCTCGAAGAAAATCAGATCCTCGTAGTAGTTAATGAGGAAACAAATTATAGTCAGAATTACTAGATGACATAGAGACCAGACGAATAGAATTTTTGGTAACACTTTGTTGGTGTTTGTTGCAAACAAAAATATTCCGAAGAATCGAAAATACCAAATAATTGCTTCGTCGGAGCTCATTCTTAACAGTACGATAGTATAACCTCTTACTGACACCTCTCCTCATTAGGTGTAGATATTAAAACAGAGACAACGGTGTAATTCATGAGCCTAACGATAATTACCCAGGCAGGTACATGTAATTAATCATTTTATACTAGTTAATAATTAAATTGTGATTTTTTTAATCTTTTCATTTATTTTTAGTAAACTATTTATAAATCCTCAAAATGGTCACACCACTAGCCATATCTAATATAGCCTGTTTGTAAGATAAAAGGAATATAAAGTAGGGTATAGTTTTTACAATATATAAAAATAAAGGTAACGAAAATCTCAACTAATCTATGGGATTAGTCCTCCGCTATTTATAAATTCTAAAATAAATCTGACAAAAACGCACATTTTATCAAAAATCCTACAAAGCTCTATATTTTCCTTTAAATAGATAATAGAGATTTATGAGGACATTAATTCATTCATATATGGCGTTAAAATTTATCCACGAAAAACCCCAAGTAGTAACGTCATATCATTTAGAGTGAGACTGAGGTGGCTTCTGGCTGGTATCAAACTAAAAAGGGAATCATAAAAAAAATTGCAAAGATAGGATAATGGAACTATTTGTTTGAAAAGAATTCATTTTATTTTATTCAATTATTATTCAAAGCAATTTAATCAAAAATAGTTACGCAATTCACCGTTATTGTTTTGAATTATTAGTGATGTGTACTCTGCAGTATTTGGGTACCTGCTGTTATAAAACAACCAGGTACTCTTGCCGAATCCAATTATTACTCAATACAGTGAATGGTATTTGAGGTACTGTATATGAAAGTTTCGATGCTTTTTCATTAATTCAATTAAAGCTTTTTTGTATTTATAGTTTTTTCGAAACGGGTGGTGGGATTTTGCTCATTTTTAATACCCAGCGTACATCAGAAGCTGTGAAAAATTCAAATCTCTAACTCAACGCGAGCAAACCGATAAACATTTGTTTTAATAAATTCTCCTCTTACCTCAATTTCCATCTGGGTCAAATGTATCCAGATTATGATGTAGGTGTAGGTATTGCTTTATTATTTTAGTTTTTTATAAAGTCTTTACAATAAAATTATAATTCACTTCAAATGTCCGTCACAACTGTAATAAAACAGCAACACTACAAATGACCTTTTTAATAGAGTGTACACGTACACGTATCAAATACGCTCCACCCTCAAAGGTATTAAACGTACTTTGCCAAATGAAATAATTTCGAAAATCGCATATATAGAAATGTCAAATGTCGCTGCAAAAATCTGTCTTTTTGGTTAAAATAACCTAAGAAATGGCGGCCGTCGTTACTGAAACGGAAAATACGATAAATTCGGAAGAAGTTGATGAGACCGGTGCTGTGGAAGAGGTTGAGGATGCGGACAAAGGTACCGCGGTGAAAAAACCAAAAAAGAAAAAGAAACCGAAAAAGCAAAGTGAGTAAAATTGTTTTTGTTTGAAGTACGCCGCATGTTTTTTTTTTTGCAGTTATCTAAAATTTTTGGCACTGATAAAAGAAGAATAATTTGTTCCACAAATACATTTGTCTGATTATTTTAGTTTTCTGGTGATTATTTCATTTCTTTTTCATCACAATTTTTGGCCGTATTTTGTTCGTAATTATTTATATCTCACCTATTCGCGGAAATATTTAAATTTTCGGTTCAATTTTAAGTTTAAATCATTTTTTTCAGCCAGTACTACATCGGAAGATGTAGACAATGTTAAAATGGACGGAGATGCTGCTCTGAAGGAAGCAGAAAATGACGATAACGGTGAAACCGTTAAGCCGACTGATGCCGAGAAGAAAAAGAAAAAGAAGAAAAACAAGAACAAAAATAAAGGTAACGCTTTGATCAGTGTGATAGGCGCTGAGGTTGATAATCCTCCACCAAAAGGAGATTCCCCACCAACTATACCAATAGCTCAGCAATTTCCCGATAAAAATTTTCCCGAAGGCGAAATAATGATGCATCCGAAATTTACCGATGATCGAATGGCCAAAGATCGTTTTACCAGCGAAGAAAAACGGGCATTGGATCGTGCTCACAATGACATTTACAAAGAATTACGTCACGCTGCCGAAGCGCATCGCCAAACAAGAAAGTACATCCAGAGTTGGGTTAAGCCCGGCATGACAATGATTGAGATTTGTGAGGAATTGGAAAAGACGTCACGATTACTGATTGGCGAAAAAGGTCTAGAAGCTGGATTAGCCTTTCCAACGGGTTGTTCAAGAAACCACTGTGCCGCTCATTATACACCAAATGCTGGTGATCCAACAGTTTTGCAGTACGATGATGTGTGTAAAATTGATTTTGGCACCCACATCAATGGACGCATTATCGATTGTGCATTTACGTTGACGTTCAATCCAAAATATGACAAATTGCTGGACGCTGTTAGAGATGCCACAAACACCGGTATCCGAGAAGCCGGCATCGATGTTAGGTTGTGCGATATTGGGGCTGCCATTCAGGAAGTGATGGAATCATATGAAGTGGAATTGGATGGTAAAACGTATCAAGTGAAGAGCATCCGTAACTTGAATGGACATTCAATCAGTCCATATCGTAAGTGTATCCGTCTGCGGGCTTTTGGGTTTTAGATTAATTTTCTTTTTTTTTTGCGTTAGGAATTCATGCTGGCAAAACAGTACCGATTGTCAAGGGTGGCGAAACGACCCGCATGGAAGAAAATGAATTTTATGCCATTGAAACATTTGGATCGACCGGTCGTGGTTTAGTCCATGATGACATGGACGTTTCGCATTATATGAAAAATTTCGATTTACCATATGTGCCGTTACGTTTGTCATCGTCCAAAAGCCTTTTGAACACAATCAACAAGAATTTCGGAACGTTGGCCTTTTGTAAGCGTTGGCTTGATCGGGCTGGTGCCACAAAATATCACATTGCCTTAAAGGATTTGTGTGACAAAGGTGTTGTGGAAGCATATCCGCCGTTGTGTGACGTAAAAGGCTCATATACCGCTCAATATGAGCATACAATTATGTTGCGACCAACATGCAAAGAAATTGTGTCACGTGGACCCGATTATTGATCAACAATTATGGCCATTGACAGTCTTTTATATATTTCTATCAATTTATTCATTGCCCAATATTTTTGTTGTTATTTTCAATTTTTTTTTTTTTTTCTTTTGTTTTTTCATCTCTAGGGTTGGACACAATTTTATTTTAATCCCAAGACTGCGCGTGAATTTTGTTAATCAAAATGATTTATTAAAAATTTCTTTCATACAGAAAATGATTTTTCCATTATTTTTGCTAGCCTCTTTTCGGTTCTTTTATCAAAAAGATAATAAGCACGCTAGAAACAGAAGTCTTAAAACTAAAGTTTAAAATCATCAAATTTTATATTCTTAAAATGGTTTTTAATATTACGACTCTCTTAAACATTATAGTTGAAACTGTGCCTGACCATTTTGATAGTACAATATTGTGTCCGCCGGTAAAGTAATTCCATTTGATTGTGTCTGAGTGTCTGAAATCACATAATTAAGCTGCAAAAGAAACAAACAACAGTAATCCTACATTCCAACATACTTATCTCTGTCGTTGTTGTATTTTCGTATGTTGTATCGCTGCCGACATCACTAACGCCAAGATTCCGATCCGATTTGATGGTCTAAAAAATGTCTATGTTTACAATTAAAGGGGGGAAAAGTGGGAAAACCACAAACCTCCCGATATTTGTGCAGGTATAGTGTCAACGGTTCAATGTAGTGATCGAAACCCAGTGTACACATCGCAAATAGAATGTCCTCACCGTTTATTGTTTTTCGTTTCTCTTGATGACACCGATCGCTAGCCTCAGACGTAATAAACGATATAAATTCGGATACACATTCCTGAATGCATTCCCGTGCCTCTTTAGCGATCTGTAACGAAAATATCCGATGATATATTTACTAATATTGTCAAAGATTTTGTTTACTTTTCCATTTTCCGGTATTGCACGCTTCATAATTTTCGCAATATTGGCAATAGGTAAGAATCGGTCCTGTTCTCGTAGTGGTGTATTTTTCGATGGTCCATCATTACAGGAATCATCCGAATTATCTATTGAGTAAAAGGGGATTTTGCATGTAGTAAGGAATTGAATTAAATATAAAATTGCGTTCAATATTACCCGATCCGTCCAATTCTTCGTGGGTCATATAATCATCGCCCAAAAATGTATGCCCCAATTGATCCACCTGTGTTCCCAAGCCGTCCACGTCCATTGTCTAATTTTGTACTTTTTTTAGAATTCACAACACAGCGTAGTTTTAAATAAATAATTTATTATTATAGAAATAAACAAAATATTTATCCAATCGCACAAATTGTCACTTTTTCGATGTCCCAGTTCCCACCTAAGTCCCAAGTTCGAAATAGTGTGTCCGATGAAAATTTTCGAATGTTCTGTATTAAAATCATCGATTTTTTTGGGGATGTATAAAAATGGTGTAAAAATTTGTCAAAAATAAAGTTAAATGTGTGGCAGCTAATATAATATAAATTTTGCTCCTTAGGCTCACCGGTGTTCGAACTAAAATATTAAAAATCGAAAACATTGTTTATTCAGCTTTAAGAGATTGTTCAATATGCAAAACTGCTGTCGTCTACAGAATGGCCTTGAGAAATAAATATCTTACTGATGAGTAAAATTATTCGGAATAACATCAACGCCAACTTCAGTTCAGTCATTTTTTTTATGTTGAATTGAACAAGTTTTGAACTGTCAAAAGTGACAAGACAAGAGTTTTTTCTTTTGCATATTAATTAAGTAGATAAGCCGAATTATAACAAAATGCTGACGCTAAACTAAATAAAATTATATTTCCAGAATTGTGCCAGCCATAGTTGCAACAGAAAACACCCGTACCGAAGTGCTTGTTTCATCAAAATCATAAACGAATCTGTTTTCGAACTTACGACAGCCACGTCATTTTTTGGTTCTGTGTCCGTGGCTTCTATATCGCATCATTCAAAGTGAATTACTAATTCGGCCCAGCCACCAAACAAAATTTGCATAGACAATAAACATGAATATATTTCGATTGGCAGGTGATTTATCCCATTTATTGGCCATAATAATATTATTTATAAAAATATGGAAAACACGATCGTGTGCCGGCATTTCGGGCAAATCCCAAATTTTGTTTGGCATCACATATTTGACAAGATATTTGGATTTGTTTACAACATTCGTTAGTGTGTACAATTCCTTTATGAAAGTCGTTTTTATTGGTGCTTCATTGGGCACAATATTTTTGATGTACGTAAAATTCCGGGCAACATACGATCGAAATCATGATTCCTTCCGAATTGAATTTCTATTGATACCGTGCGTACTATTGGCACTCGTCATCAATCATGCATTTACTGTGCTAGAAGTTCTATGGACATTTTCCATATATTTGGAATCGGTCGCTATATTGCCACAATTGTTTATGGTCAGCAAAACTGGAGAAGCCGAAAGCATTACTAGTCACTATTTGTTTGCGCTCGGATCATATCGAGCCCTATATTTGTTAAATTGGATTTATCGCTATATGGTCGAATCGCACTATGATTTAATTGCCATTTTTGCTGGTGTCGTACAAACAATCTTGTACTGTGATTTCTTCTATTTGTACATAACGAAGGTGCTCAAAGGAAAGAAACTTCAGTTGCCAGCTTAGTTTCGTTATTATGTTCAACAATTAACAATACGACCATCAGAAACGGGATTATATGTCCGAGGGGCGGTGAGATGAGATAGAAATTATAATCATGTTTTTCTTATAATCCTCCACAGAACTTAAAGAAAAATTAAAATAAAATTATAAATAGTGCGAGTGCAAGGTATGCGTGAATATATAAATATATTTTTTTCCTGTTTAATTAATAAAAAAAAAATTGATTTTAAATATAAATACCTAGAGTATACATTACTTAACTAACAACCAATTATAAATACACAATTATTACTTAGAGTAAAAGAAAAGATAAATAGAATTCAGTTTTTTGAATAGTATTCAAGTAATCTTACAAAGTATCAGCATAAATTAGTAATTTTTGTTTGATAGGTGGTAGCTGCCTATCGTCTGGTGTTTTTTTTTGTAAGATGCACAATTCAGTTTATAATTTGTTTTGTTTTTTTTTTTTTTAAATTGTAAAGAACTAATTGTAGTTTTTTCGCTACTTTAAGTCAACTTTTAGTTATAAAAAATAAATGAAAAATTAATAAACCAAATACTAAGATATTTGTGTGATGTTTTTAAATATAAATATTGATAATGCTGTTCATTGATGGCCGCCAAGGTAACGGAAACGAAGTTAGTTTTCCAAAAAAAACTCCTTTATGACCACATAGATACATATACATATTGTAAAAGTATGGAAGCTCAATGACAACAATAAATTATTTTTTTTTTTTTTTAAATATGCGTACTTTAGGAATAAATAAGTTTTATTCGCTTCCTGAAAATCCGATTTTTGTACATTGAGGGTTTTGAATATAAGCCGACGATATGTAGTTTTTCATCGGTAGAGGCTTCAACTTCCATATCCTGGATAAACTCTCGATTAACTGACATTGGATAGCATAGAAAGTGTTTTGCGGATACGTACTCTAAATCAAATTCTCTACCTTTTTATGGTAAATTTGACCAGTCACGATGGTCGTAAATATTTTGACTTTAAATCTACATCTACAATACGAAGACTTTACATCTACATCTACCAATTTCTTTGGTTCCTTTCATCCCTAGTCTGGAGTACATAGGGCTGCAATAACGTCTCGTAATCCGTCTCTATTCATTGCCAAGTCACCGATCTCATTCCAAGTCTTACCACCCCCTCTAGCTTCCCCGATGGCTGTCCTATTCCATGTGTTTTTCAGTTTTCCGGGTTAACGGTAACTCTGGGAATTCCAAAATGGCGCTTTACGGACAGGAATTTCATTACATCGAAGAACATGTCCAATCCAGCTCCTGTGTCTCTTTTTAATCTGTACTCGATAGGTCTTTCTCCTGTCAGTCGCCATATAGTTCCACATTTGAGACAGTTCTAGGCCAAAAGATGTATTTAATTCTCCATAGAGCACTTGCGTTTGACATGGGCCAGGTTTTCCACCCATAAAGAAACACCGACTTGACATTCGATGTAAATATACGTAAATTTTTGCCTCGAGAGGTCGGAAGCACTCCAGATAAGGAACAAGATCGTTGGAATATGTGACAGACCTAGCAATTTTAAGGTGAACATCGTCGGCAAACATATGACATTTACAGTGTTGAACTATTATGGACGGTAAATCATTTATGTAGAGCGAAAATAATAGAGGTTCTAATGCAGAACATTGTGGCACTCCAGAGATAACACCAATCAGATTGGATAACACGCCGTTTACCGGCACAAGTTTGGAAACGTTTGGACATATAATCTTATCAGATTTGATGCCATATTTGAAAAATTAAATTTTATTTTTAAGTTTAAAATAAAGACGAATTATGATTAAGAATATCGAAGGCCTTTGAGAAATCTAACAGCAATAACTGGTGGTATATTTACAATCTAAATGTTGTTGGACATTATCTGTAATATTAAGTTCGGTTGAAAACCAGATTTATTTTCACTTAATAAATGATCTGATTCCTGACAATTTTCTCAAAAGCCTTAGCCAGCGTAGAAGGCAAATTGATAGGACGGAAATCACTTAACGATTTCGGAGATGCAGATAATAAATAAGTACTTACAATCGACGTAGCCAATTATTTCTTCCTTACTGGTTTTTTTTATATTAAATTAAATAAAAGTTTTGGTTATTCTTAAATATAAAAAAATGTACTACAGGAAAAATATTAAAAAGACCTTTTTAAATATTTTAAAGTTTTATATTGTCTGCATAATCTCAAATTAATTAGTTTTAATTAAGACATATTTAATGAACTATATTTAATAATTTTTTTTTTGTTTAAATATTAATTGGAAAGTCAAACAAACTTCTTTATTTTTTTTTATTTTTGCTTTGACTGTAAATAATTATTTTCAAATTTTAATTTAATATACAAGAAAATTTTTTGATCAACAAGCAACATTTTAATTATTTTCTTAATAAAATGTTACTTAAAAAAAAAATATTAAAATTATAATTAAAATTTTAAATACATTGTGTTATAATATATTTTTAACATTATTTTTAAATTTGATGTCATCTAGTTTTCATTAAACTTCTGGTTTTTTTTTTTTTAATATTACACTAGTTAATCATTTTGCCTAAAAAATTAAATTTTGTTTTTTAATAGTAGGTTAGGTAGGATTATAGATTATAGGGAATTTTCTTGTGTTTGTATGTGTTAAGTTAATTTTGTTTTTGTATTTACATCCTTAGCAATGTTTAACATTTAATAGGTAAAATATTTACATTTTTTTCTTTTCTTTAAATACATATGAATAAATAAAAATTTAAGAAAAATAAATATAACAACATTAAATTGTTTCTCCCAAAAATCCACAAAACATTAATGGAATTTTACATTTAATTATATAACAACCATTTTTTTTTTATATATATACATAACATACATTCCCGAGTTTCATATACATAATTGTTTTCCTGTTTTTTTTTTTTTTTTTAGTTTTACTTAATTTTTTTTATTTTTTTTTTTGAACAATGTCTTTTAAAATTTTACATCATATTTAATGGTGATATGGCGGGAACACGAAAAGTGACGATATGTTCAAAAAGATACAAATTTTATTTTTTTTTTATACATAGGATCCTATCCGACAATCATTTGAAATTATTTACAACTTACTCTTAATATTTTTTGCTTTTATTTAAAATAAAAATTGTTTCTTTTTTTCTTGTGTATATATGTATATGTGTGTATGTATGTCTGTTTATGTATGTAAGTATGTGTTAAGTGTGTTCAATTCCGCTTTATTATTTAAAACATACAATTTGTGTTGTCTTGTCTCTTGTATCTCTAAGCGTTTTATTTTATTTATATTAATAGGTAGGTATCAATCACATAATAATAAGGATATACGATGATTTTAATTTGTTTTTTTTTTAATTAATGCAAAATTAACGTTTATAAATGATTCACCAACAAAAGAAACAAACAAATTAAGTCGCATACTTATTTACTTTAATCACTTTGACTTTTTTTTTCAATTCTTTTATGTATATATACAACATTACTATTTTATGTATATAGTAAGTACAATCAATGTTTAACTATTACTCCCTTAATAGTTCTATAATTAAATGTAACAGTTGTAATTAGCAAAATAATTTTTTTCTTTTTTCTTTTTTCTTTCTTCTTAAAAGTATCACACAAATAATATTTTGGTTAATATATTGGGTACGATATTGATGATCACAGCGTTGTAGAAAACTTTATAATGATCAAATTATAATTTAAATTGCAATTTTGTGATATTCAGAGCTAATTTGATTCTTATGTATTATTTAGTTAAATAATACGCGGACGATTCTTTATTTATTTGGAACATGTTTTCTCATTTTTTTAATTTGAAATATATCTCACTTTTTACACCCGTATTGATGTTAATCAAAGGGTATTACAACTTTGGTACGGAGTTTGTAATTCCCCTTAATACTTATCGTTGACAAAAAAAAATTGTCTTTCTCGTGAAATTCTAAGTCGAAATATGTATGTCCGTTCGTCAGTCCGTAATAAAGGTTCGGGCTAAATGGCTAAAGCTGACAATTTATCTTATAGTCTTAGAGTACGATCTCTATTGTTTTTGGAGCAAATCGGACAAAATATAGGGGAGACTGTGGTATAAGTTTCTCGAAAGATAGTCGAAATGTAGAAAAATTTAATATAAAATAATTATAGAGAATACAAAAATAAACATTTCATTCATAGACAAAAAAATTCCCCAACCTACCGTTGTGGCGCTACAATTAATTTTATAGAGTTTTTCATAATTTACTCAGATTAGAGTAATTTATTCGGATTAGAGAAAAATGAATGTAACAAAAATTAAAGAGATTAAAAAAATTAAGATTTCATTCATGGACCAAAAAGTTTAACCACCTATCGTTATGGCGCTGTAATCAACTTTATGTCATTTTAATCATTTGTATTTAATTTACTCAATTTTATTTGTTGTGCAGACAACATAGATACGGACTTTATTGATTACAACTAGAAAACCCGTTTTTCCTGAAGAGTGTAATGTGTAGTATAGTGTAGTGACTGAAGAACAATTTACTTGAGTTTACCTTTTCTCGGTTGGATCTGTCATAAATTCGGAGACAATGTATTTAGGGTAAGTAAAGTTAACTTTATATATAACAATTTTAACTTCTTAATCATTTTGCTTAACTGTTTTTAAGAAGACATTCAAAGAAAAGTGCAAAGTTTTAAGAAGTGACCTGTAACTAATAAAGTTTATTCGATTTTTACTTTTAATAAATTAATCTGGAGGGTCAATCAACCCGTCCCAAAATTTAAAAAAAAAAGGACATCCGGTGATATCGGAAAATTTTGAAAGCATTTATTTATATTAACTAAGAAATTGGTGACTACTTGGTTTTTTTACTAGTCTTTCAGATAAATGCCCGAGTTCTCGGGTATACACGATTAGGAATTGTTTGCGATGAAAGAATAATTCTAAGATTTTCAGAGAGTTATTGTTCTAAAGAAAATCTCTTTTTTTTTGTCTTTTTGCTTTATTGTGAGATCGGTTTTTAATTTCCGTTGCTTTATGCTTTATGTAGGTCTCTAGAGTCTAGATTTATTCAAACACTATAAAATACATTTCTAATTAAATTTTTTGAATGTATGTACATCTGATTACGTCCAAATTAAGCTGTTAAACGTCAGTTTCCATTATGTTGCACAAGGTTTCAATTTATTAGACCGATTAAAATAGGTTTATTTAAAGTTAAATATTATACCTTTATCCTTCCCTAAATATACAAATGCAAATGCATACATAAAATTGATTACCGCATCCCCATACCATACCAAAGAAATTTAATTGAAAAATTATTCTCTCAAGCTACAAAATGAGATATGAAACTTAGATTTTCAATAATCCACCCATCTACGATAGGTTTTTTTTTATCTCTCGGTCATCATAAAATTCATATAACACCGTATCACCCAAAAACCAATGGATAACTTTATAACCGTAATTTATTTCAAAAATTATGTTTGGTATATATATAAATAAGAAAATCTACATACATACATAATAATTTCGGAGAGAATGTCGGAGAAAAATTCAAATTAATAAAAATGTGGGACATGTCTCATAGGAACTTTATATGAAAATGTAATAACATCAAATTTAATAATATTTTTTTTTTATAGCAGTTATAGTAATATTTTTGTTAATATTTTTTTTTTTTTTTTTAGTAGTATATAGTAAGGTTTTCTTTTGTAAATGAAAGATATAGTTAAAACGACTAGTAAATATTATAACTCATTTTCAAAAAGATGTATTTTTTTATGTTTTGACATTATGTATTTACTATGCGAAAATAATTTCAGACTTAATTTCCTCAACTATAAAAAATATTTTCTTTTACGTTAAACAGTGGGAGTTTTGAATTGAACATATTATTTAGAAGACATTCAACAATTTATTTAAAAAAAATTATTACTTTTTTGTTCGTTAATATTTTATATAATTTGTTTCATATGTTTTATATATA